>PISX010006805.1:0-94070 GCA_004024625.1 Mellivora capensis
TGGACTTCAAAATTTGACTAGCTGTAATCATTAATCTTGTATTTTTTGCAGTTACAGGCTGTCATGTTACTGCTAGAAATTATACTATTTAAAGATACTGTGATTGGAATGTTTATAAAATCAGCTGATAAGTACCACTGAGTTCTCTCTGGTTATTTTGTAGTCATAATGTTTAATTTTTCTGTTTGTTTGTTTCTACTGGCACAATTTCAGATTTTAAAGGGGTCTTGGCAGATGGACTAAGAGAGGAGATATTTAGGGCCTTGAACTTTAATAGTACACTAGGAATCTAAACTGTTTTTTAAATAGTCAATAATAAATGATAACTTATTATCATGATTTTGTTGAACTAAATAATTCTTATTGTTTGCATAACTATATAAAATTAAGACCAGTGGTAAGTGACAAAGGAAAAAAATGAGTTATTTACATTTATGATGTGTTTATTTTCCTCCTGAAAAATACTACATCAGACTAGTTTAGATTGTGAAAATCTTGAAGTAATTAAGAATTGAATTAAAGTTTCCACTGTATGTCTTTATTATTGTTGGTGGATTATTGTGTGGTTAAGACCTTTTATAATGTGGATTTATAAGAAGAGATTATTTTTTATGAAAAATGAGCATGAGTTATAAGAGTATATTGACTGGGGTGCCTGGGTGGCTCAGTGGGTTAAAGCCTCTGCCTTTGGCTCGGGTCATAATTCCAGGGTCCTGGGATCGAGCCCCACATCGGGCTTTCTGCTCAGCGGGGAGCCTGCTTCCCTCTCTCTCTCTGCCTGCCTCTCTGTCTACTTGTGATTTCTGTCTGTCAAATAAATAAAATCTTAAAAAAAAGAGTATATTGACCTAATTACTATTTATCCACCTATAAAACTTAATGTCATACCTTTAGTTGAGGTTTAATATGGATAAACAAGACTGAAAATTATATATCAGACTATATTTCCTTGAATATAATATAACTGAATAATACCGTGCTGATTAAAGTTTTCCAATGTGCTGCATTATTTACTAGATATAACTTCATTTTACTTTAAAAGGGTACTATAGAAATTGTTGAAACTCTGTCTCTCATAAAATGGGTACTGTGATTATTGAGATTAAATAATCATTGACATGAAGTCCACTTTGTATACTACAAATTCTATTAGAGGGTAGTAAGCAGTAAATGGAAAACACATTGCATGATAATTTATTTGATGTGGGATTAATTTCATTATCAGACAGAGGCAAGTTGTCATTTTACACATTGTTATATTTAATATTTGTTTTTGTAATTTGCACGATTGTTTTGGAAAATGGTGACAATAAATGCCAGTGCATAGTTCTCTATTTTTATCATTCCCATTTTCTTTTCTAATTAACATCATTGTGAATATGACTTCAAAATGATATTTGAAGCATATGGTTTAATACTATGAAGTCTGATCATGCCAAAAATTACTTCTTTGCAATTAAGTTGCTTTTCTTTCCCACTGAAAACAATTAATTTTCAATATCTTACAATTTTCAAGTCTGGGAAAAAAAAATGCTCTACCTAATGGGACATTTTAGTTCATAGGTTTTTGTTGTTTTTTTTTTTAAAGGATATCATGTCTCTAGAACTACTGACATTTAAGGCCAGGTTTTGTGGAATGGTCTTTCAAATCTTCACTAAGATCATATATCAAAAGATCCAGTCACAGGTTCTTAAAATGAAGTGATTGTAGGTTTTGTCTGAATGAGCAGATTGAATTTTTATTTGAGAAAGAAAACACTAAATATCCTCTTTCTTTAGAAGAGAGCATGGATACCAGGTGTGTTGAGAAGGCGCTGCACTTATTTTCCTTGTCCGATGGTATCAAATGATAATGTGGTGATACATATATATTAATTATAGAATAAGTGTTTATATATATACATATATGTATAATTTATATCCTCTATATAATATAGACTACAAGATATATGGTATAACATTTAGTGGATGTGTATGTATTTCAAAATATCTGCATTTTCCATTTTAACAACTTTAGATATATTTATAATTTAATTCAACAGCATTTCTCACTTATTTAAAAATATAGTTACTAGACTTATTTTCTTAGTTCTGAATAATAGATGTGTACGCTAAAACTCTAAAACTGACATAGTTTCTGCTCTTTTCAGGCATTGTTCTCAGCACTATCCAAATATTAACTCAAATGCTCTAAATGCTCTAAATGCAAATGCATTTGATGCATTTTTGTCATTTTGGGGAGAGGTCTAGTATGTTTTCAGTGTGCTAGCCTAATTATGGAAGTAGAAATGGCTCAAAGTGACCCGCTGTGTGGACATTACTGTCCAACAGATGGCACCAATACAAGATTGGGATCAAACGGGAATTATGAAATAGCCTCAGCTTATTTAACTTCAGGATGAATCAAGTTCAACAGATAATGGTCATACTTGCTCATGATAAGAGGATAGAAAATGATATAGTGTCAGTTTGTTAGTGATTAGCTTATCTAGGGTTCTTCCTATTTTACCTTCATTCTATTTTGAATGAATTTATTGAAAAATTTGCTATTTAGTTTTATTAAAATTGATTTTAAGTTATGAATCTATTATAACTTATTGTACATTTGCAACTTTCCTTTACATTGTACCATCAAAGTATGGTGCAGTACAAAGGAAAAAAAATCAAGTCCACAGAGAGAGATTGTAGTCATTAATTTTCATAATATTTATTTCAGTCTACACAAGGAACAAAGACATAATTACCCGTTCTTAGAAGAAATTACTGGAGGCATGGAAGATTTGAAAGAGAGACTAATTAGGAGAAAAATCATGGTATAGACAACAAGGATCAAGCAGTTATAAGTTATAAGAAGTTGTCATTTCAAACATACACAGACACAAACACGTACACTTGAGCAGCCTTATCACTATAAAACTGATGTATAATAGACTGCACAGACAGCACACAATTTGATAAATTTTAATGTTTGTATACATCTATGAAACATCACCACAAACAAGACAGTGAGTATATCCACTTCTCCCAACAGTTTCCTCATGTTTTTTGGTAAGCCAGTTAAAAAAAATGCATACAATATGACTTCATTTATTTATTTAACACGCTAAAAAATGCAAACAGATCTATTGTAACAGAAAGAAAATCATTGCCATTTGCATTCTTACTCACCAAAGACTTTAAGGATCTAGTATCATCCAGAGACTGTTCTATTGACCAACCAGGTATAATGAAAAAGACACGAGAGTTTTCAGATTTTATGGAGATTATGCTCTTGTTGGACTTAACTAGATTCCATGTAAAATGAACAAACAAAGCAGTTTTCATAAACTACTACTGAATCAGGAAAATATAAAATATAAGAAGAATAACATCCAAATGAAGAAAGGCAAATATGGAAACAGGGATCAGGAGATAACAGTCAATAACAGTGAGCTGAAGGTTCGAGACAACAGCAGTTCACAAGACGTCAACACGGACCCAGCTTCTGACTTCAGCTTCTTAAGTTTATATAATTTTACTAAATGAATAATGAATCCCAGCGTAGTTGACCTTTAGTAATTCCCAAACTTCACTAGTAAAATGATTCAATTATAGAGTATTTATTAAAAGTAGGGAATCCTTGGCCTGAGTCCGGCCACTCGAGTCAGAATTTCCTGGAAAGAAACCCAATAATCTGTATTTCTTTCTTTTTTTTTTTTTTAAGATTATTTATTTATTTATTTGACAGAGAAATAGAGAGCATGTATATACTTAAGTTTGCTTTAATATGCATATATATGTATATACATATGTATATATTTATAGATATACACAGGTTGATGTGAACACATTTATTTCCTAGCTTTGTAACAAAAGAACAAGCAATGAAACCCCTGCAAGAAGAAACACATCCAGATCTTGTTTTCTAAAAACAGTCTCTGATAAATGAAGCCAACACTCCTAGAAGAAAGGACTGATTCTAGAATTGGGACAGTAAATGCCAGAGAGTTTAAGAAAAAAAATACTACTGGGCGGGGGGGGGAAGCAAACTAATAAACCCACAGTGATAGGGGTATGTCAAAGAGACATAGGAGCTAACTGAAAGAGTAATTAATTGTCAAAGCTTTAGCAATCTGAGTTACAAAATAAAGCATTAGATTTTATACCAAAATGTAAAAAAAAAAAATCTGTGTGTCTATATTGATATAAATATATGATTGGGGTGCCTGGCTGGCTCAGTGGGTTAAAGCCTCTGCCTTCGGCTCAGGTCATGATCTCAGGGTCCTGGGATCAAGCCCCGCATCAGGCTCTCTGCTCAGCAGGGAGCCTGCTTCCCCCTCTCCCTCTGCCTGCCTCTCTGCCTACTTGTGATCTCTCTCTGTCAAATAAATAAATAAAAATCTTTTAAAAAATACATGATTAAACAAACGAAGAAACAAATAAGGAAGAATGGGCAAATCTATGCAGAATAAATAATTTATGTAAATACTCCAGCCACAAGGAGGTGGAGTGTAACTCCTCACTCCTTAGTTCAGGCTGCACATAGTGACTTCCTCCCAGAGATTATAGGAAACTGGAAAAAAGAATAATCTTACAGTGGAGAAACCTGATTAACACTACTACTGTCAGGCAAACAAGGTTAACCTAATAGTGATGTTATGCTGATAGTGTGTATCCTTAATATGATGTAATGAAATGGAGTTTTACCCTTGTAGTCTTTCCCCCAAAACTCATAACTCCAGTCTAATCATGAGAAAAACATCACAGCAATAACAATGGAGAGATAGTCTAATACTTAACCAGTCAAAATGTCAAGATCACAAACTCAGACAGTCTAAGAAAGTATTACAACCAAGAGGATCCTAAGTTGTGTTGACTATTCCTGGTAATATGGTATATTGGATGGAATCTTGGGACAGAAAAAGGATAATAGGTAAAAACTAAGTAAGTGGACTTTAGTTAATAATAATGTGTCAATATGTTCATTAATTGTGATGGATATATATATATATATATATATATAGTATTCCCAAAATGAGACACTAGGTGTGGGATATATGGGAATTTTTATATTCTCTTCACAATCTTTCCATAAGTGTAAAACTATTTTAAACTAAAAAAAAGGTTGAGCAAACAGACAAAAACATTAGCCTATGGGAATGGGAACTATTACTAGCCTGACAGATGAGCATCTTGCGTATTATACTGGTACTTAAAGATCATCTCCACTATAGAAGCTGTAATGCAGAAACAATTTGGAATGTTTCCACAGATCCAAAATGTGAAATTCAGAATTTATGTAAATTATTTTGTTCTAATCACAACTTGATTTCTTTAGTATTTTTTTGATTCCTACCCTATGCCAGTAATGGTTGTATGATTTAACATCATCTAACAAAATTTCACAAGCAGAAATGCTCTAAGTCATCATTCTCATTTTGTTCCTGGCTCACTTAATAAAAGGTTCAGTGGGTAGAGTGAAAGGTATCAGTGGGGAAGATGACTAAGATAAATTAAACATGCCCTTGATTCTGACAAATCTGGTTACAGTTGTTTTAATGTGCATAATATCCGTAGAATACTTTACAAAAGTAAAGCACTGCCATTCACAATTTGTACATCATCATTATGTCCTTGGGAGCTGTCAGTGGTCCCCACTTTCATCAGCTTTACCCAAATGAGGCAGAGATAGTCTTGTTACAAAAGAATCGTTTCACTGAAGTTTGTTTCTGAACTATTCTAACCTGAGTATGGTCTTTTCTCTCCATCCTGACCAAGCTTTAAAGAAACTTTTTAGCCTCTGAGAAAACTGAGTTTGGAAAACAACGTTTTTTGTTTTGTTTTGTTTTGTTTTGTTTTAAATCAAGCAGTCTTTGAAAGCTACACAATATCTGTTTAACTTTGATGGATGTAAGTAAATAACAAAGTATTCCACTTCAAACTGGTTATATATGTTAATATTTATTTGATAGCTTCACTTTGAAATGGTTCATTATTTTATTAAAGAATTGAGTTTTTTTAAAAGATTTTATTTATTTATTTGAGAGGGGGGGAGGGAGACAGAGAGAACATGAGTGCAGCAGTGTTGGGGAGGGGTGGAGGCAGAGGGAGAAACCGATTCCCTACTGAGCAGGGAGCCCAATGCAGGGCTTAATCCCAGGACACCAGGATCAGGATCAGGATCATGACCTGAGCCAAAAGCAGATGCCTAACTGAGCCACCCAGGTGCCCCAAAGAATTGATTTAAAAAACACACACACACAAAATAAAAAAATAAAATAAAACACAAATCCCCAAATGAGATCCTATCCTATGCTTATGAAGCAAACTGTTTTGAATGATACATTATGTATTTCCCATTCATTCAGTCATGCATCCATTCAAAAAATATTTCTTAAATTTCTAGATACCAAGTAATTTTCTGATAATTATTTTATAGTAGAGAACTAAACCAAATTAATCCCTACCTTCATGGAGCATACATTTTTTTAAAAGATTTTATTTATTTATTTTTGAGAGAGAGAGAGAGATCACAAGCAGGCTGAGGCAAGCAGAAGGAGAGGGAGAAGCAGGCAAGGAGCCAGATCTGGGGCTCAATCCCAGGATCCCGGGATCCTGACCGGAGCAGAAGGCAGACACTTAACTGACTAAGCCACCTAGGCGTCCCTGGAGCATACATGTTAAATTCAATTCATGAATAGAAAAGTGGCCCTACCATCAACTTGTTACTGTTTCTACTTGAGTATATTTGCTATGTCGCTACAGATACTGTATTAACTATGGGGCCCATAGCTTGCTCTTTCTTGCTTCCAGGTCTTCTTCTTCTTTTTTTTTTTTTTTTTTAAGATTTTATTTATTTATTAGAGAAAGAGAGCGAGCGAGTGAGCACAGGCAGACAGAGTGGCAGGCAGATGCAGAGGGAAAAGCAGGCTCCCTGCGGAGCAAGGAGCCCGATGTGGGACTCTATCCCAGGACGCTGGGATCATGACCTGAGCCGAAGGCAGCTGCTTAACCCACTGAGCCACCCAGGCGCCCTTGTTTCCAAGTTTTCTTGATGCTTTGTCCATAGTGGCAAATATAACATGACTTTTCCCTCACTAGGAAATCAATTGAAACTTTGACCCTATATCAAAATATGACTGTGAGAATTACCAGTCAATTACAATTTCCGTACAGGTAAACAAAATACAATTTCAAGATACTTTTAGACAATTTGGTTTTATATGCACACTGTGTGTTCTGTAGTATGCAGAAAATTCTGAGGAACTGGACATGTTTAAGAAAACAAGATAAAGCTGAAAATATGAGCCCTCTGGACCTGAGTATCACAAAACTCTGTGACTGAAAGGATAAAAGTACACATTGAAATACCAAAGTCATTATCACCCTATTGGTATATAAAACACTACACAGCTAATTTTTCTCTCCTACAGGTCATATCTATCTTTATTTATTTTAGTTTTATTAAAAGACATACTTCACCCTTGAGTTTCATAGTTAATTTTGTTGACATATAAAGTAATTTTTATTTTAAAAGGCTTAAAACTTTTAAAAGATTTTGTATGTATTACTTTGATTTTTACCATTCATTCCATACATATTTATTGGACCCTCCTCTGTCTCAGGCATTGTTTTAGATCTAGGAAATCAGCAGTGAATAATATAAACAATATCCCTGTCCTCATAAAAATTACATTCTACTTGAGAGGATAGAAAAAAGCAAATTTACATTCAGATATGTGTATCAGGTAGTGCAAGGGCAAGAGTTGAGGAGAAAAATAAAACCCCGAAGGAGCAGAGGGCATGGTGAGGAGAGGGGGGAAAGGTGGGGATAGTTACCTCAGTCAGAGTGGACAGGAAAGGAGAAAGGACAGGAAAGGAGAAAACCATAGGAGAAGGAGAGACCCCGGAGAAATCAGGGTGAAAAGCTTGTACAAAGACAGAATGATAGGGGCGCCTGGGTGGCTCAGTGGGTTAAGCCTCTGCCTTCAGCTCAGGTCATGATCTCAGGGTCCTGGGATCAAGCCCCGCATTGGGCTCTCTGCTCAGCAAGGAGCCTGCTTCCTCCTCTATCTCTGCCTGCCTCTCTGCCTACTTGTGATCTCTGTCTGTCGAATAAATAAAATCTTTAAAAAAATGATAGAATGATAAAATACTTGTACAAAGGTCTTTGGCTAAAGTGTGTCTGAAGTTGCCTAAGAACGGAAAGCCAGAGCACAGTTAGCAGGAGATGAAGTGAGAAAAGATGCAAGGTGCCAGACAATGTTGATCCTTGTATGCAATTTGGATTTGTCTTCTACTCTTGAGTGAATAAATTATATATATGTATGTATACACACACATATATATGCATATATATATACACCTTTATCATGCTATGTAATATATTATCTATATGTGTGATATATTATCTATATACATTCTACATATATAAATTATATATAATTAATATATATGTAATTTAATCCCACCACATGTTTAATAATATTCAGTTAGGGCTATACACTACTATCACTGGCATCTTTTCTACCTTATATGTGCATTATAATATACATAATATATACATATTATATAATATACATTATTACTCTCTCTACACACACACACACACACACACACACACCATCTATTAGTGCATGATGGTTTCTCCTAATCAAAGCTAAAAATTACATAAATAAAGATCATCTACATCAAGAAAAATATTAGTCAATACATATTTATTTGTATTGTCAAACCCAGAATCTATACAAATCTCTACAGATTGACAAAACGGATGTTGAATCAAATATTGATATGTTTGAAATCCAGACACATTAAAATAGCACAGACTTTTTTTTCTATTTTCATCAAAAAAGTCATTCAATAGGCACTGACAGATAGCAATGAACATCATAAGTATTTGTGACTTCCAATAAAATACTTGGGAGAGCTGGAAATGAAAGAAAATGTTTCTTTTTTATTAAACAATAACTGACATGCAATATTATATTAGTTTCAGGTGCACAAGATAGTGAGTTAATATTTTTTATACATTACAAATGATCACCATGGTAGGCCGTTATCATCTGTCACCATACGAAATTGTTGCCTTATTATTGATTCTATTCCCTATGCTGTACATTACATCTCTAACTTATTTATTTTATAACTGTAAGTTGATTCCTCTCAATACCCTTCTCCTATTTCATCTGTCTCCCCCTCCCCCAGCTCTCTGGCAACAGCTAGTTTATTTTCAGTAACTGTGATTCTGATTCTGTTTTGTTAGTTTGTTTTGTTTTTTTTCAGCTCCACATATAAGTGAAATTATATAGTACTTGTCTTTCTCTATAAGACTTATTTCACTTGGTATACTATTAGATCCATCCATGTTGTCATAAGATTTCGTTGTTTTTGTTTTTGTGGCTAAGTAATATCCCGTTGTGTATATGTGTGGGTGGGTGAGTGTATGTATACAGTTATATGCCATGTATACCACATAAGTATACACAGCATCTTTTATTTCTATTCATCTATTGATGGATACTTTGGTTCCTTCCATGTCTTGGCTATTATAAATAATCTGCAATGAACATAGGGGTATATATATCTTGTGAAATTAATGTTTTCATTCTTTTTTAGAAAGATATCCAGAAGAGGAATTGCTAGATGTTATAGTAGTTTTATTTTTAATTTTTTGAGGAATCTCCATTTTGTTTTCATCGCAGCCAGACCAACTTATCCACCAACAGTCTCAGGGGTTCCCTTTTGTTCACATCCTTGTCAACAGTTGTTATTTCTTGTCTTTGTGATAATACTCACTCTGACAGGTGTGAGGCAGTGTCTCATTGTGGTTTTGATTTGCATTTTTCTGGTGATTAGTGACACTGAGCATCTTTTCATATGCCTGTTGACTATCTATGTGTCCTCTTTGGAAAAATATTTACTCAGATCCTCTGTCCATTTTTTAAATCAGGTGTTTTTTGTTATTGTTGTTATTGAGTTGTATGAATTCTTTATATATTTTGGATATCAATCTCTTATAAGATACATGGTTTTCAAGTATCTTCTATCATTTAGTATGTTGCCTTTTCATTTTGTCAGTGATTTCCTTTACTGTGCAAAGGTTAGTTTGATGCAGCCCCCCCTTTTTTTTTTTTTTTAGATTTTTGCTTTTGCAAGAGAAGTCATATCTAAAAAAATATCACAAGAAGAGTGTCAAAGAGATTAATGCCTATATTTCTTCTAGGAGTTTTATGTTGCAAATCTTACATTCAAGTCTTTGATTCATTAAAAATGTTTTTGTGTGTATAAGATAATAGTCCAGTTTCATCCTTTCCCATGTGATAGTCCAATTTTCTGAACATTAATTATTGAAAAAACTGTTATTCTCCCATTGTATGTTCTTCCTTCATTTATCATAAATTAATTGGCCATGTATCTGTGGGTTTATATCTGGACTTTCTATTCTATCCATTCCATATATCTATGAGTCTGTTTTTCTTCCAGTATCATACTGTTTTGCTTGCTATAGCCTAGAAGTATAGTTTGAGATCAAGTAGTGTGATACTCCCAGTTCTTTATTCTTTCTCAAGACTGCTTTGACTTTTTGTTTTTTTTTATGATTCTGTACATATTTTAGGATTATTTGTTATAGTTATATAAAAAATTTCATTAGTATTTTGGTAGGGTGTAGACTGAATTTGTAAATTGCTTTGGATGGTATGAACATTTAAAAAGTATTAATTAATTCCTCCAACCCATGAGCATAGCATATCTTTCCATTAATTTGTGTTGTCTTTAATTTCTTTCTTCAGTGTCTATAATTTTCAGAATACAGGTCTCTCATGTCTTTGGTTAAATTTATTCCTAGATATATATCCTTTCTAATGTATTTGTAAATGTGATTGTCCTTTTAATTTCTATTTCTGTTAGTTCATTATTAGTGTATAGAAATACAACAGATTTCTGTATATTAATTTTGTATCCTGCAACTTGACTAAAATAATTTATTAATTTTGGCAGCTTTTTTGGTAGAGTCTTTAACTATATATATATATATATATATATATATACACATATGTATATATATATATAGTATCTTGTTATCTGCAAATAATGACACTTTTACTTTCTTCCAATTTGGATGCTTTTATTTATTTTTCTTACCTAATTGCTGTGGCTAGGACTTCTAATATTATATTGTGGGAGTGCACATTTTTTTCTTGTTCCTTAGAGGAAAAACTTTCAGATTAAGAAAACGTTTATTTTATCTGCTATTATTTTCAAGAAATACTGCAAGTTTAATAATATATTTTTGAAAGCAAACCCCACTATATTTAACTGATGATTTTATTAATGACTATAGCACCCACATGATAAAAAAGTAAAGAGCCTAAATGTTGTGAAAATGTGGTTTTATGTATATATATATGCACATATATATATATATATATATATAAAATCATGTGTACTAGCATAATAGGATATATGTTATGCAGTGCCAATAACTTTAGAAACACGGATGATATATAAAGTCATCAGGAATGTCTTTATTCTATAAGAAAAATAAGATAGTTCATTTATGTTTCTAAACTTCATAGAGAAATTGTACACTTACGATTCTATATGACTATAGTTTTAAGAAAATTCTCAGGATACTTGATTTATATTTGTAAAACACTTTATAATCTCTAGAACTTTTTATTATGTAAAGAAAGTAAACTTGTTTTCAGGATAAAAGAAAATTTAATTGTTAACGTAGTTCTTGTTAAATTGTTAATGTAGTAATTATGCTACATTATATCTCATTGTAATTTCAGGGCTCTGTTAATCCTGCTACTCTTTATTTACACTATTTTGCAGCTCCCTCTCCAGTCACCAATGTGAAAAAGGGGAAGATTGCAAAAAACAGCATCTCTTTGTCTTGGCAAGAGCCAGATCGTCCAAATGGAATCATCCTAGAGTACGAAATCAAATATTTTGAAAAGGTAAGAGTAATAAGATAAAGAATGTCCTTTTATCTTCTTCCGCTTCTTTTTTTTTTCACTTTAGCAACTGAAATTATCCAATTTTTAGAAAAGCATGTTGCAGTTTTATGTGTAAATCAATGACAGTTGATTCTGCAGTCATGATTATGGGGCTAGAAATGTATAGGGAGCACTCTGTTCTTCTGCTGCCAAATGGTTTGTGCTGTCAGACTACTGCCATATAGTCTAACATCAGCTTAACTAGGTTTCACAGCATTAAAAGATGAAGTCATAGAACATTTTGAAAGTGTTGTAACTACTTAAGTTCTTGAACTTCAGTCCTGACTGCCATGGACTACAAGGAAAAATACATACGGCTATAGCCATTAACCTTGCCTAATATCTATGCTCTTAAGGAGGTATGGGTAGATAAGATGTGAATATAAAACATAGTTTTAAAATCCATATAAAGAACCTGATACTGTATTATAAACTGCTTTTATTTTATTTTTTAAAAGATTTTATTTATTTACTTATTTGACAGAGAGAGAGGGGTCACAAGTAGGCAGAGAGGCAGGCAGAGAGAGTGGAGGAAGCAGGGAGCTCCCTGATGAGCAGAGAGCCCAATGGGGTCCTCCATTCCAGGACCCTGAGATCATGACCTGAGCCTAAGGCAGAGGCTTAACCCACTGAGCCACCCAGGTGCCCTATAAACTGCATTTTAAAATGAGAAGACATAAAAGCAAAAATGTATGCCTCCCATTTCCTACATTTTCTTAATTTCTTCTTTCTTGAATTGTCTCTTAGGTCTACTTTTGCATGTTTTGCCATAAAAGTCCTTGAGTTTTAAAGGCAGTAATTAGAGGTGCCTGGTTGGTTCCCCTAATTGGTTAAGCGACTGCCTTCAGCTCAGGTCATGATCTCGGGGTCCTGGGATTGAGCTCCTCATCGGGCTCCCTGCTCAGTGGGGAGCCTGCTTCTCCTTCTTCCACTCTCCCTGCTTGTGCTCTATCTCTCTCTCTGACAAATAAATAAAGTCTTAAAAAAAATAAAGGCATCAATTATTCATTTTTCTCTTTTCTGAATCCACAACCAAGTGAGCTATTGACAAAGAAATAAGACAGATGGAAAATAAAGGTGAACTTAAATTTCTAAAGAGGAACTATAGTATATAGCTTAGATATGTAGTCACCATGGGTCTTCCTATACCTCCCACCTCCATTTTACTTTGATTTTTATACAGTCTGGATCTGAACGGCATACACTACTTACAACAGGGCTTCTAATAGAGGAGATAAAGATAGATGAGTGCTCAAACCAGACTCTCACTGGTGGGTAGGAAACTCTGACTCAAGAGTATGATTCCTATGAACATAGGAGCAGAAAACATTACAAACATATGCAGAGAAGCAGATCCAGAAAGAAAAGGAAAAGACCCAGCCACATGTGCTCAATTGCTTTCCCTAAACTCATGGAGCCATCACTCTTTATCTTAGAGTGAATAGTGAAGAGGATAGGAAGAAGTTAAAAACTTTGCAATCCCAGAGAAATTGTACTTGTTAGCACATTGGAAAAGAGAGAGAGGGATAAATGGTTCTCCTTGTACTGATGCAAAAATACCAGGAAAAATACTTATATTCTATTAATGAAAGTTATTTAAAAATTCAACATTTTGTGTATATGCATGGATGAAAGAGTATAGGTAAATACATTGAAATACATTAAATAATGCATAGCATTATAGAGTTTTTTCTAAAAATTGTTTCTTTTATTCATTGATTTAACAATTACCTGTGTGAAGATAATGATAATAAAGCAGTAGTGAGTGGGGCAGGGGGACAGTGGAAATGTTTACATATCCTTTCTAGGTTTTGAATGCCTGTGTTAAGTTCTTATACTGATTTTATAAATAGGTAAATAAATAGCAGATTATTACTTTTGAAGGATTAGTAATCCTCTTAGGAATCCTCAGTAATCCTTTTAGGAATGACTTGCTGGTAGCATTACAAATAACTATGGAATCATTAGGGAACATAAATGAAGATACTTCTATTTCATAAAGAAAAATGCATTATCAAATATATTATTCACCAAGAATGTCCTAATACAATACCTATGAGACAAAACTATGTTGATATAGGGACACCTGGCTGGTTCAGTCAATGGAGTATGCAACTCTTTGTCTCGGAATTATGAGTTCAAGACCCATGCTGGGTGTAGAGAATACTTAAAAATAAAATCTTAAAAAAAAAACAAACCCAAAACTATATTGGGATATGGTTTACAGTATTTATTATAAAAAATAAGACAAATCAAGTAAAATATTGTGTCATTAATATTCCCTATTGATTCTTGTTTCTTTGGGAGTAGTACTCGAAACTGCATTTTAAATTCTAGAGCTCTATAATCTAAACACACCCTGTATCCAAAAATAATTTGTTAAATCAAGGTTTACATCCTTATTCATTGCTTTGTAAATTTTATTACTGGATACTAATGAAAAACAGAATATATATATATGTAACATAGACTGATTTTTTGTAAGTATTCTGAGTTTCAAATTTTTATTGTAATTGAAGTTGATTTCAAATAAGTTGAAATGTATAATGACATTTAAAAATAATGATATGCCAGGGGTGCTAGCTGGCTTAGTCAGTGGAGCACACAACTCTTGATCTTGAGGTTGTGAGTTTGAGCCCCAAACTGGGCATTGAGCCTACTTAAAAAAAATAAATTTAAAAAAGGGAGTATCTAAAAAACTTTTGAATACTACTCATCAAAACTCTGTATTTGAATATATATTATAGATGAAATAAAGTTCTACAGCAAGAAGACTAAAATTTGATGTCTTTTTTTTTGGTATGGTTTTCTTCCCCTAAAGCAACTAGATGGACCAAAGGACCAAATGTCTGGTTTCTTTTTTGTTTTTAATGAAATTATCCTATTTTTTCCCCTTATGAGTAATCTTTCATTGTTTTTACTGCTACCAGCATGTGCGTGAGTCTCATATGCATAATACTCAATAAAAGCAAGGATTTATATTTTTTTCTTTAAGTGAGACAGTTTTTCAACAAATGATAGGCAAAGTCCCTTTCTCTTAATATTCCTTCTAATGAATTTTAACCATATTGTGGAATTATTCTCTTCATAGTTCAATTTTTAAAATTATACTTATTTCATGAAAATTTAGTTTTATATTTAATATCTTACATTCAATGCTGTGTTATACATTCTATTATCTTTATAACACAACCTAAGAAAAAATAACTTAGGAAATTATTTCTATATAGTCTCAGTAAATGAAGGGCAAGTTGTCCACTTACATTCATAAAAAGCTGCAAAACCTTTATATATTATTTGGGGGAAGTTATTAACTTCTCTTGGTCAGTGTTTTCCTTTTTACAGTGAAAATATTAACTCTAAGAACTTTTTGCCAAGCAAAATTATTGAGCATACCAATAAAAGACATGAAAGTTTTTTTTTTAATACTTTTGGGAAAAAAAAAAAAAGAAAAAGAAAAAGATAATGAGCTCTTATAGCATGTAATGAGGTGGGGGTCCTGATAGGTTTCCAGAGCTCATTTTGAACCTTCAGAGGATACCACCATTTTATTGGATGGCTCTTGGCCAGACACAGGTGGCAGAGCTTTCCAGGGCTTCTGCATTTGCCAGCTGGCATTACTGCCTGCCATTGCCCTGCTCTAATAGAGGTCATTGGGCCTCTCTGCTCCTGCATGGTGATGGGCCCATTGCCATCTCTTAATTAAAGGCAGAGGCAAAGGGAAGCTGCCCCTTGGCAGGGTGTTTGCCAGCTGGCTCCTTCTGCTGAGGCCCTCCCCTCACTGCGTGTGAACAGTGTTTGCTAAGCAGCTGGGGAATGTAGCTCATTTGCTCAGTAGGAGCATAAAGGCAGCAAAAGCCATTGCCCTGACCAGGATCTGGCAGCCTGGTGGTGGTGGGTGTTGAAGATGTATATATAGGGTTTGTGATAAAAACGAAATTATAATATGACTGTGACTGAAAAGAGTGGAACAGAAGCAAATTTTGGAAGATGCTTAAGTAATTCAAAATGTGTATTTATGGTTTTCGATCCCTTAGTTGTATGGTTTGGTGAGTCCCTCTGTTACTATAGATTTCAATTCACCCAGAAAGAGAACGCAAAATTAGAACTCAGATAAGAAACCACTTAGACATACATGTTAATATATAAATCAGAGTGTTGTGTAATTTTATGGAATTGATACTAGATCATCCAATATTTCAAGGATGCCAGTGGCCAGCATGCCAGTTTCCTTGTAGTGCCCCCCCCCAATCTGGCAGAAGTGTCAGCTTCTAATAATTTTACAAGACATATTAATTGTAACTTCAATAGTTAGGAGTTTACAACAAAATTTTAATTCTTTTTCTTTTTTTTAAAATTTAATTTAAATTTGCCATCTTGCTACAGGACTCAAGTCAAATTCACCTGGAACTGGTTATGTTGTGGAGATTTGCTGGGTGCTACAGACACCATCTCTGGCTCCATGTCTATCGCTCACAATGCTCTTAGTAAATAATTTTATCCCATTTTAAAGAAGAAAAAACTGAGGTTAAGTTGTATATCCATATTTGCACACTTCCTTAGACAATAGCATGGCTTGAATTCTTACCCTGATATTCTGTGCTTTTTTTTTCAACAAACAAACAAAAAACCTCTTACTTTACATTATAAATGTTAATATTTTATGTAAAAATCATAATTATATCAAATATACCAGAATCTTTAGTTTTGTCTAGATATTTAAACCAACTTCTCTTTAAACAAAATGCAGGTAATAACAAACATATATTTTATCATTTCTTGCTGAAATTACAACTTCAGTCATAGCCAAAGTGAATAGTATAATCTTACTGAGAAAGTCTTGCATATTCAGTCTTAAACTTGAGCAGCCACAGAACATCAGTAACTGCAATAGTTTATAGGAGCTATTTACCTCCTTTAAAAGGAACACATCAAGAAATTGTCTGCTTTTTTTACTGCTTTATTCCTAGCATATAGAAGGGGTTCATTAGAGTATATAGGAGAAAGTTAATAAATGTTTGTGAATGAAGAAAATGATTGAAATTTCTTGGTAAAATTTTATAGGATTTGATGACCTACTTTAAATCCTTGCAAAACTCTTGTAGTATTTCCTAAGCACTTTAAAGATTTAGCACTAATATTATTAATCTGTGCATTAAAAAAATTAAAAAATAGTTGTTTGCGTGGAGTGAATCAGAAAACCTATTTGCATTAGAAATTAGAACATACCTATTTAGATAGAAATTTGGATGAATTTAACCCTAAGATAATCCTACATGTTTGACCTTATTACATGAGGAATGGTAAAACTGCTTTAAAAAGTGTTTGATAGGTTGTATATTTTAGATTGCATTGGTGATAGAATAGAACGTGAACCCCAGCTTTGAAGGAGGCCCTTGGTGTAACAATAAAGCATTTTCCTAAGGGAAAAAAAAAGAATAGAATGTGGTTAGCCATTGACTTTGATTTGGCAAAATAGAAAAAATTTAAATAATAATTATGACAATTATACCATGTACTTTCTAGTTTAGTAAGTGTTTCACACGCATTATTTTTTTCATTCTTATAACATGTCTATGAGGATATCCAGGCACCAATTTCTATCCCAACTTTACATATAAGATAACTGAGGATAAAAGTAAAAATTGACTTGCTATATTTTAGCATGCTTTCTGTGTCCACACTAAAGTCACAGCATGATATGCTGCTGTTGATTGTAAACTTCAAGGGAGAAGGAGCATGGTTTGCATTTACTTTACATTTTAATACTATTATGAAGATTAAATAATAATCATATTCCCTATTGGGATTCTTTTTTTTTTAAGATTTTATTTATTTATTTGACAGACAGAGATCACAAGTAGGCAGACAGTCAGGCAGAGAGAGAGAGAGAGGATGGGAAGCAGGCTCCTTGCTGAGCAGAGAGCCCAAAGTGGGGCTCGATCCCAGCACCCTGGGATCATGACCTGAGCTGAAGGCAGAGGCTTTAACCCACTGAGCCACCCAGGCACCCCCCTATTGGGATTCTTGAGAAGTAATTGTTATATTCTTATTTTCAATTTTTTTCAGAAAAAAAGTCCTTTAGATGTTATTCCCATTAGTTCTTTAAAAAAAAAAACAACCCTCTCTACATGCTTCTATTAGTAAAGTAAAATTTTCTGAAATGATCTAGAAAATGATAATTTACAGTCATCAGTCAAGATACTGTAAGTAAAGACCAATTCCTAAAAATTGAAAAAGATCTCTATCCATACCTATCATTAATTCAACCTTTAATATCTATCAGAAATGTAGTAATTGTGGAAACACCTTAAGGAAAATACAAGGGTAGTTAAGAATTTACACAGAAAAATACAAGGGAAGAGAAAGTTCAGAAGAGGGACTGTGTGTTTAGATCTTTGTAGGTTTAAGATTCAGTGAGTAGGTCTAAGATTCAATGTACTAACTCAGAGTGGGAGAAGTTATGTATGGTTAGTGTAGACTTTGGTAGCGGTCCGAGTAGGAAGTTTCCAAGCTATCTTTACAGTGACATTATTTTCACTCCATCTCCATTTACTACTCACCTAGCTCAAACACATAAATGTGAAAAAATAGAAAGTTTTTTAAAAATAAAAATATATATATTTATTTAGTTTTTCTTTAGTAATCCTTGTTTAGACTTAATGAATTGAAATTAAAGTTCTCCAGTCAAGTCCTCATTCCTTCTCCCAAGCTCTAAATGTAATTAGAAATTAAAAATCACCAAAGATATAAAACATAAGTCTTAAACCTGGCAATATATGAGATCTTGTTACTTTTCCCTGTGAACAGGCAGCATGTTAGATGTGTTCCAATAAATATTTATGATCTTCTGCAAATCATTTGAAAAGTTTACAAATTTATGTGTGGCAAATACAAGTATGGTGGATGACCGGAGAACATGTTACCCACCATCTCTGAGTTATAGGAAACACTTTTAGAACACTTAGGATGTAGAGATTTTTTTTTTTCTTGAAGAGTGTATTTGTACTAATAACAAGTATTAGTTTCTGATTTTCTGATTTATGATTCTAAGTTTTATCATCATCAGTAATTCATATATTGACTTTTTTATTTTACGTACATATGTAATCCAAGGACCAAGAAACCAGCTATACAATTATCAAATCCAAAGAGACAACTGTGACTGCAGAGGGCTTGAAACCAGCTTCAGTATATGTCTTCCAAATTCGAGCACGCACAGCAGCAGGCTACGGTGTCTTCAGTCGAAGATTTGAGTTTGAAACCATCCCAGTGTGTAAGTCATTTTAATTACTGTCAACTCATGTCTCTGTAATGGTTACCAGAAAAGAGTCAGTGGATCAATACGCTCCCTGGGCATTCTGTCAGTCTCCTGCTTCTCTCTCTCTCTCCCAGGCATGACCCCTTCGGGTAGGAAGCATCTGTCATGCTATTATGGTGGGTTCGTGGGTTAACACATCGGACCCTGCTCCTTACCACATTTAGTCTACTGGGAGATGAAGCATCCAGAGATCCTTCAGAAATGTTTAAACCCGCTTGTAAAGACTTTCTTTCCACAGCTGCCATACTTTATTGAATTGTTGCCATTTACTTTTACTTGTTTCATTGAACAATGCTATCAGGCTTCGTCATTCTATGAAAATTCTACAGGGAGCGTGCATAAGTATTAAATTTGGCAAGAAAATGGCAGTCTCAGCAACCAATCTTATCATTTTGAAAAATCAAAATCTCTGGCAGTATCTCTAAGTGAAGGGTCTGGAAATATTTCTGGAAAACATTTCTTGTACCATTTTTTAAGTAACACAGCATAAAATGTTTTTATCTTTAATGTCAAACAAAATATTTAGATTACTTGTCCTAAAGCACACATTAAAAGCAAGATTAGAAGAAAACGGTAGCTTGCTTTTACTTATAGATGAAAAATTGACATTATTAATTCTTGATTACAAGAAAATGACATACAAGAGTAGTGTGAAATGTCAAATGTGTGTGCATATGTATCTTCATTTGGTGCATGACAGTTAAGAATACTGGCTTTAATGTGTCACCACTACTAAGAAAATTCTTTTTTTTTAAAGATTTTATTCATTTATTTGACAGACAGAGATCACAAGTAGGCAGAGAGGCAGGCAGAGAGAGAGGGGAAGGGAAGTAGGCTCCCTGCTGAGCAGAGAGCCCGATGTGGGGCTCAATCCCAGGACACTGGGATCATGACCCTAGCCGAAAGCAGAGGCTTTAACCCACTGAGCCACCTAGATGCCCCAAGAAAATTCTTTCTTATCATTCAGGTAGGACAGAAAATTATCTAAAGATCATTACCTTGAATATACACTTTAAAAAGACTTTTCTAATTGGTTACTCAATTCATAATAATGATGCATGATGTTATTGGTTTGCTTAATTTTTAAAATTCACAAATTTTAATTTATATTGTATTTGGGTCATAAAATTGCTATAAAGGTTTTTCTTTTTCATCTGTATTATCTTGTATGTCATGCATATTGTCCTAGAACCGAATGCAAACAATAAGAATAGGAATATAAAATCTTTATTTTAGAAAGGCTATTTAACACGAGGATTTGGACGGAAAAATCTGACTGATCTTTCTCTCTCAAGTTTTAGTTTATATTTTATAACTGCCTATTATCTGCTTTATTTTAACTTTGTATGCATATAAATAACATATTTAAATTTGGCCCCATATATCATCCCCTTTCCCAATAACAATGATAAAAATGCACGAGCAAATAAACCTAACATGAATGAAACCATCCAGCTAATCTAGTTAATTCTTTTTTTCCCCCTGGTTTCTTTTAACATAAATTGTCTTGAAGCTTTGAGACTATCACTGAATTTTTCTTAACTCCCACTTACCAAGATTTACCAAACACCTTTGCGTTTCTTTTATGATTTTTTTTCTCCAATCCATCACTTCTTTTCATCCAGTTCTTACCTACTTGATTCAAATCTGTATAAACCAATTGCTGGAATAATGCTATTCTATTTTTCAAATGAAATTTTTATTTAGATAAGTGAAGTTATATATGTAATTGTAAGTAACAGTGCGGAGTGAACTCTTGTACAATTTGGTCAGTTCTCCTAATGGTAACATTTTGCAAAACTATAGCATAATATCACATTCAGGATCCTGACATTGATATAACTCACCAGTCTTACTCACATTTCCTTCTACTCCTTGTTGAGTGTGTGTATAGACATATGTGGGTATGAAGTTGGATACAACTTGGTCAGATGTATAGATTTGTATATGTACCATAATAGTCAAGATGTTGAATAGTGTCAATATCACAAAGATCCCTCAGGTTGCTCTTTTATAACTATACCAACTACCTTAGAGAGTAGTTCCTGTGCCATAACTAATCACTGACAACTAATTTCTAAACATCCATTTCAAAAAAGATGATATTTCAGAAATGTTCTATACAAGGAATCATACAGTATGTGACAGATTAGAATTGACTTAATTCCCTGGAGATTCATCTAAAATGTTATGTGTATTGAGTTCTTTTTTTTTTTTTTAATCAAGTGTCAGAATAACTTTTTTAAAAAATTAACATATAACATATTATTTGTTTCAGGGGTACAGGTCTGTGAATCATCAGTCTTACACAATTCACAGCACTCTCCATAGCACATATCCTCCCCAGTGTCCATCACCCAGCCACCCCATCCCTCCCTACTGCCTCCCCACTGACAACCCTCAGTTTGTTTCCTGAGATTAAGAGTCTCTTATGCTTTGTCTCTCTCTCTCTGGTTTCATCTTGATTCATTTTTTCCCCTCTCTTTCCCTATCCTCTCTCTTGTTTCCAAATTCCTCATATTAATGAGATCATATGATAATTGTCTTTCTCTGATTGACTTATTTCACTTAGCATAATACTCTCTAGTTCCATCCAGGTTGTTGCAAAAGGCAAGATTTCGGGTTTTTTTTTTTTAAGATTTTGTTTATTTATTTGACAGAGAGAGACACAGTGAGAGAGGGAACACAAGCAGGGGGAGCGGGAGAGGGAGAAGCAGGCTCTCTGCTGAGCAGAGAGCCCAATGCAGGGCTTGATCCCAGGACCCTGAGATCATGAATTGAGCTGAAGGCAGATGCTTAACAACTGAGCCACCCAGGCCCCCAAGATTTCAGTTTTTTGATGGCTGTATAATATTCCATTGTGTGTATATGTGTGTATATATATACACACACACATATACTTACTTACATATATATATATATATATATATATATATATATATACACATACACACCACATCTTATTTATCCATTCTTCTGCTGATGTATATCTAGGCTTTTTCTATAGTTTGGCTTTTGTGGACATTACTGCTATAAACGTTGGGTTGCATGTGCCCCTTTGGATTGCTGCATTTGTATCTTTAGGGTAAACACCCAATAGTGCAATTTCTGGGTTGTAGGGTAGCTCTATTTTCAACTTTTTGAGGAACCTCCATACTGTTTGCCGGAGTGGCTGCATGAACTTGCATTCCCACCAACAGTGTAGGAGGGTTCCCCTTTCTCCACATCCTCGCCAAAACCTGTCATTTCCTGGCTTGTTAATTTTAGCCATTCTGACTTGTGTGAGGTGGTATCTCACTGTGGTTTTTTTTTTTTTTAAGATTTTATTTATTTATTTCACAGAGATCACAAGCAGGCAGAGAGACAGGCAGAGAGAGAGGAAGGGAAGCAGGCTCCCTGCTGAGCAGAGAGCCCGAGATGCGGGGCTCGATCCCAGAACCCTGGGATTCATGACCTGAGCCGAAGGCAGAGGCTTTAACCCACTGAGCCACCCAGGCACCCCTCACTGTGGTTTTGATTTGTATTTTCCTTGATCAGATTATTTTAATCAAGAAAATTAATAGATAGTTATAGCTGTGGTAGAAAGATCACAAATTCTTAGCCTGGCATTCATAAACCCTTTAATCTGTCTTCAACAAATCTTTACAGCTTCATGATTAACTATTTAAACATAGAGCAAAAATGTAGAGAGTATCTATGTAATATGGGGTTGTAACCAGGAGTATAAGAAGCAAAATTAGGTGATCAATATGATTTCTCAGTGTATGCTACCTTAAAGTTTCCAGGGATAATGTAAGTATATAATGATTGGAAAAAAGGAACATTGTATACTAAAGAATATTAATGTTTATAACAAATAGCCTTTTAGTAGTGGTGTGTTGTGTTGCCCCAAATTTGCTTTTAAGCATTTCCAAAATATTCCTCAGTAATTCTTCAAAAACTACATGACATATACAAAAATAGGAAATGTGAGTGGCTAGAGGTTTATATCTTTAAAGATTAAAAAAACTTAATGACATATTAAAACAATAATCATATATTATCCTGGGCTTATAATTTCTTTCCCTGAAGAAGTATGAAGGTTTTGATAGTACCTTATCAATTCTATATATTTTCAAGTTAGCTGATATATTGGGGATATTATTGATGCTGTCAGGGCAAACAAAGGAATAAACAGTACAGAATCTTAATGAATTATATTTAATAGAAATAGCTCACAAAAAAATTAGTACATTTGAAATAGTAAAGTAATTAAAGCCCATCAAGGAAATTAGAAAATGCTGAAATTTTTTTAAAAAATGAAAATGTTTTATTTAAATTCTTTCTCATAGGCCCTTGATTTAATTGTCTATTATACCAAAAGATCTGATTAAAGTGAACAGTAGATAAAAACATGTAAATATTAATGTTTGTGATTTGGCATTACTAAAATATATTTTCATAAAATGTATTAATTTAAGCATCTGAAAATTTTTGGTATACCACTAAAATTTACTTTATTGCAAGATGTTAACCCATACTATGCATGTTTTAACATATTGTTAAATTAGAGTAGGTCTTGTCAATTATTAAAAATGAAGCATTTGACAGTATGAGGCATCCATTTTTTTTCTCAAAATTAATATTTGGTTAGTCTGAAATTGTCCCATTTTTAAATCTACCTCTGATTAATCATGCCCCCTCCCTCCAAAACTAAATCTCAGAGTGCCAAAATGGCACATTGAGACCAGAAAGATTTGTTAGAATTTTGTTAGAAGAGTTTGGAATGCTAGACAGAGAATTTGGGAATTTTTTTTTCATAGATAGTAAATGCTTATTAACTTTTTGGTCATGGAAACATGATCAAAGTGATATTTTTGGACATTTATGTGAATACTCACATAGAAGGCAAAGGGGGCACTTAAAACACCAATGAACCATATGCAAGAAGATTTGAATCAAATAGGTGACTATTAGATGAAAAAATATAATTCATGGGGAAAAACAAAAGAACAGAGAACACGTTTATTAATTAATAGGCAAGTAGGAGTTAAGAAAAATTCAGTGATAGTTAAAAGAAACCAGAAGGAAAGAGATCAAATTAGTCTGGTTCATGGTTTGATTTATGGTATGTTTATTTATTGATGTGTTTTTGTTAATACCCTTAGGGTTGGATGTGGTATAAGGGCTGATTTTAATAATTATAATAATGATCCAGGAAAATTATCCCTATTTGGAGATTAATGAAATGAGACTTGATAAGGATAAGTACTTTGCTTTGGCCTACTAAATGTTGAACCTGTTTTCAAATTTAAGTTGAGCCAACATCAGTAAGTTTACATGTAAGGATCTGTGTCCCCTAAGGAGAATTATGTGTTCAGGCTTGTAGATAGCAGAGAAGGAGCCTGTAAGGGAATGAAAAACTTTCCTGGAGGGAGATTGTTGAAGGTGCCAGGTCTTAGAAGAAAGAATTCTGATCCTGGAGTTAGGTAAAGCAAAGGAAAACTGCATGCCCATACAGTTTTATTTAACCGTGGAGTTCAGACTTCATCACTCTTTATTATCTATAAAGTTTAACATTTCTGAAACACGAGATGTGGCAATGAGTTAGTTTTTTGAGAAAATGAGGAGGACTCATTATGGGGATGATTTTGTCAGGAAATTAGTAAGACAGAATGAAAATAATTGGAACGGCAGTTAGAGCCCAATAAAAGTAATGTCATGTATATAGACCAAGTCTGCATGATTTTCTCTAGGAACATTCCCCTTACCAAAAAGAAAATTAAAGAACTGAGAAAAAGCAATGGTATAAATAATCTGAGTTTAGGGATTATAAAAGCAAATCTTGGGTCTAGGCTTTTTGCGATAGTGGATATCGATATCGCTTTTGCGATAGCTTTGCCCTACCCCAATTCTATTGCTCACTGGCTGAATTCCACAGACTTCAACATCATATAATAGGAGAGAAAAATCAAGATAAAGAACCACTGAACCATTCTATTATCCAAGTAAAGGGAGGGTAAGAACATAGATTTAGATTATCAATAACAGTCTTTCTCATACATGAACAAGCTATTGTTGATATTGGGTTTGAAGACTGGTTTGAAAGGGTTAAAAGTGTAGCTTAAGTGAAAGAAGTGTCAGAGAGTCAGTCAATTTTGTTTTGAAAGAATCAAGGGAGAGGTGACAATAATCGAAAGGGAAGTGTTTGGATGTCCAAAACTATTGATGGGGTCAAGATTTGGTAAGGGGTTATAAGAAACAAAACATGGAAAGTATAGTTGTTATCACTTTTGATGACTTAAAATTTGTTATGAAGGTGAGCTAATGCCACTCTGAATTTATCAAAATGATTATGTTGTTAAGCAATCGTCTAGTACGTATCTTACTGAACAGTTTTTGAGAACATTAGTAAAATTTATTTTGCTCTATAGGTTTCTTGGTTTAATAATGCATAATAGGGGGCGCCTGGGTGGCTCAGTGGGTTAAGCCGAAGCCTTCAGCTCAGGTCATGATCTCAGGATCCTGGGATCGAGTCCTGCATCGGGCTCTCTGCTCAGCAGGGAGCCTGCTTCCCTCTCTCTTTCTGCCTGCCTCTCTTCTACTGTGATCTCTCTCTGTCAAATAAGGAAATAAAAAAAATCTTTAAAAAATGCATAATAAATATCTCTGTGCTTATTGAGGTACAACTATCTACTCATGTCCATATTCCTCTTATTATGGTAATCATACTGTTAAAATGTAGGATGTTTCATTGGAAGCCGTGTATTTAAAAAGAGATGATGTAAACGAATCTACTTTTACTGCAGACTTCTCAAAGTTCTAAATGCATGCCTTGTTCTCTTTTGAAAAGTAGTCCTACACATGAAGTACACTCACTGACTAGATTCTGCTTGAAACAGTTTTTAAACTTATATTGGGAATTAGTAATATTATCTTGACTTCACTGAAGTCACAGCCAGAACAGTTTGGCGTTCAACCTGTGTCTGTGGGGAAAACAAACAAACAAACAAACAAACAACCCTGTCTGAGGTGTCGGGATTTCTTTTTCTGGAGAACAGCCACATGTGAACTCTAAAATGTCAAAACTCATGTACGTAGCAGCTCTTCCTCAGATAAAGGTGTTTGATGTCAAGGACTAAGTTTCATGTCATCTTGCAAACCCAAGATCCCTCGATAAATACTATGTGAACAACTACGTTCATTTTTTAGGATGACAAGGAAATAATCAGTGACAGCGACTCTTTCGATTTTCCATTTGGAGAGTAAATATTTTCTCCTAAAGATGTCTTTTCAATTATACACCATTGTGCAGAGATATGAGGGGGAAATCTTGGCCAAGTGTGGGGGAATTGCTTAACCCAGGCATTGATTCGCGACTATTAAGCACCTCTTATTCGAATGCATATGATGTCTTTAACCACGGGCTCCATTTCCTGTGTTTCCTATCAGCAGTTGCAGCATCCAGCGATCAAAGCCAGATTCCTATAATTGCTGTGTCCGTGACAGTGGGAGTCATTTTGTTGGCAGTGGTTATCGGCTTCCTCCTCAGTGGAAGGTAAGAGAGGAAGCTGTGATTTTGAACGTTTGCACCGGATCTCTTCTTTACCTTGATCTGACCATTTGGCTGTTAGGCACATCCCAAAACCAATCAGGCAAGCAATGTTTCAGTGGATAACCTCCAGGTATCATGTCTTTTTAAGCTTGACCTTGTCCATGGAAAGTGCTAACTTTTAAGCACAGATTCTCTCTTTTTCAGGTATGCTCTCCTCGCAAGGGTTAATTATTAAGTTAATTATTAACTTATTATGTATTCTGCTTTTAACCATATTTTTTCTGACATAGTTTTTTAAATGTGATTTTTTTTCTCAAAATGATTTCTCAAAATTATTTATGGTTGTCTGCTTCGATTTTAGTGTTTGGGAAGGCCTGTGCCTATACCTGGTAGACTCAGAGGAGTAAGACTAATCATTCTCCTCAGCCAGCATTCTCTCCTAACAGGGTGATGGATGGCAACCAGAGGCTCTGGCAAACCAACGTTCTGAGAAATAACCAACCCTTTCTCACGACTGCTTTTCTTTTCAGCTTCTGAAGATTTCAGTCTGAATACATCAATCGTAGCATATACTGGTTTAAAGTGAGTTGTACTGAATGTCGTACCAATAGACATATTAACATGTGCTTTACATATCTACATTTTTCATTTTGAACAAAAATAAAAGAGGTAGAGACCCAACAGCAACGTACATAGAAAGGATTTCCTGACATCGTGCTGAGCATTATCAACCTTCTGAGAAATATTTTAAAATAACAATAAGTAAATAAATCAAAACACGAGTATGCTCTATTCCTACAACAAATATATTTCCATTTTTTAATCCAGGCCTTTGTCAGAAGGGCTGTTCAGTAATGAGATCTGTCCATCTGAAACTGTTTTGGTGTTAGACTATTACAGAAAACTTGATGAGTCTTCATGGAAATATTTAAACTTGCATAAATATATGAAATTGTAGTGTAAGGTCCAAAAAAAGCCAGAAAATCAATTCATATTGATTTTGTTCCTGTTCTACTTATTTACTTTTGACTCTTCAGCACATATTCAACTCATAAATATACAGAATTGGGCACTTTTCAATAAACTGCATATTGTATTCTGAAAAGATTTATGGCTATATTCTTAAATTACAGTAATTTATTTTCATAAAACATTGTTGAAAATATTCCTTTGAACATCCTTTCTTTTTGTATCTGAAAATTCCTTTTTTTTCTAGTTCCTGCTTATTTAAGAACGTTCAAAATTTTCTGGAGTGTATCTAGAAATCCACCACTTACTTTTTTTTTTTTTTAAGATTTTATTTATTTATTTGACAGAGAGAGATCACAAGTAGGCAGAGAAGCAGGCAGAGAGAGAAGGAGAAGCAGGCTCTCTGCTGAGCAGGGAGCCCGATGTGGGGCGTGCTTGATCCCAGGACCCTGGGATCATGACCTGAGCGGAAAGCAGAGGCTTAACCCACTGAGCCACCCTGGTGCCCCTAGAAATCCACCACTTACTTCTAATGTTAGACCAGCAGTGATGCATTTTTAGAATTTGTAAGTAGGAAGCAGTTTGTGATTTTTTGAGGACAACTGGCCCTATTTGACTAGAAGACTGGTTACCTGGTGCCCTACAGTTCTTTTCTCTCTGAAGTCACCTGGGAAGAATACTCTGATTATGTCCCTGTTTCCTGGAAGATAAAAATTTTGTCCTAAAAACTTTGCTCAGATTTTGATTAAATAAGATAATTAGGTTGAATGTATGGTAACTATCAAGAAAACTGCCACATGATATGAGTCTTTTCTACCTCAAAAGGATTAATAACTATGATACAGTTTCAGAGATGGTTTGTAATACCATTTCTTTACTTCTGACTGAGATACGAGTTGGCTTCTTCCTTTCCAATAAATCCAGAAGTGTTAGTTATAGTTAGGGGATGGAGATCATAAGAAGATACTGTATTTCTTAAGTCCACACTTGAAGGAAGTGAATAAAACTGGAGGAAATATCTGAGATCTAGAATCTAATAAATTTGTGTATTTAAGGTTTTCTTAAGGAACAAATCAAATATAGAATGTATTTTATTATATACTTAGCCACAGTATATGTATTTAACCTACATAATATTAATGTGAATTTACTGATGACATTCAGCTATGGATTCTTGCTTACTTTTATGTGAATCAGCCCTTGTTCTCAAAAAATTTTCTTCCCCAGTATATACCCAAAATTAACTTAAAAACAATTCACTTTGTTGCATCTGTAGCATTAGACAAAGTGTTTGAGAGAAGGTTCAATTAACCTATTACTTGGTAACTGAAGGGTAGTAATGCTTTAGCATGTGTGTGTGCACACACATGCACCACATGAATTCTATAGGTACCTGGATTTGCTGTATAAGAATAATTAAATTTTAGTATAATTTCTCAGTTATACTAGAATCACATCTATACTCAAAGGTCAAAGGTAGACCCAAAGCTTAAGTGTCAGCATAACTAAACTGAGACTTGCTAAGATAAAATTTTGAATGTGTTATTTTTTAAAAATAGCAATACCTTATTAGTTTGTACATTATTTATATTAAAATTTTTCTCAATTTAATTTCATAACACAGCTTACTACGCAAAGATTAGGAATTTTCAATTTAAGGAGAAACAAATCTTAATTCTCCAAATCTGAGACATATTTTTTTACTAGCATATTTTTTGCATGAAATTTTCATTACTTCATTTTGTTGAATGCACATTCTTGATTTCAAGGAGTGTTTGTCTTATAAGAAAAACGTCTCTGGCCATCTTATTTTATTTTTCATGGATAAGTTATTTTATGTTGTTTTACATAAATATACTTACTCAAAAGCTAAATGAAATCATTCTTGAAGGTCTTTTCCTATCTGGTTCAAGATAATGAGCTTTGCAAATTTGTCTGGACTAAGGAAAGTGTGCCTATCTCGTAGTACTTACAGTTCCAGAATTAAGTCAGTAAAGATTTATCAAATAAGGTAAAATTTAAATGAAGAAATGTAGCCAAAACCTGGCAGTATTTAGGAAATTATTTATAGTTACTGACAAGTTATTGAAAAAAGTCTGCTCTAGTATTGATCTGAAGACAGGGAATTATATTTGTTTCTCCCTCTTTTCTTTGCCAAAATATGACTGATAAACACACACACACAAATATAATGAAATTTAGACTATCCTCTCACCCTAAACTTATTTTGTTACTTTTTAATTTCTTGAGTTTATTAAAAATCAGATATTTGCTCCGAGGTAAAATGTATTTTAATTACAAATAATTTGACTCAGTAGTGATACAGATAATTTTTATATGTTACAAAAATATTACTATTACTTTGAATGTAATATTTGTTGGCAATTTATACCATTTGGACCCAGAGAAAAATGTCTTAAAGATACATTTTCGGGGCGCCTGGGTGGCTCAGTGGATTAAAGCCTCTGCCTTCGGCTCAGGTCATGATCCCAGGGTCCTGGGATCGAGCCCCACATCGGGCTCTCTGCTCAGTGGCGAGCCTGCTTCCCTTCCTCTCTCTCTGCCTGCTTCTCTGCCTACTTGTGATCTCTCTCTGTCAAATAAATAAATAAAATCTTTTAAAAAAAGATACATTTTCACTAACAATTGGTATTTTTGTTCACAGCAACTCAAAAAAACTGAGGATTATAACATATTGAATACTATGGGGCTAATTTATCTCAAAGAAAAAAATAAACTTTTGTTCTAAAATAAATGAAAGATAAATAATTCAAATATAGAGACTTTATAATCTTTTTAGGCTAAAAGTGATTATACAGAACCTCTTGGAGTCTTCCTATCTAGATACAGTTAAAAATAATATAAACAGATATCCATCCTAAAGGGAAAAGTTCCATTTAAAAAATAGAAATAATTATAACATCTTAGGATTCTGTCAGTCTTAGAATTTGTGTGATCTTTGTGTTTAGAGTTGCTAAATATTCCATAGAACATTTTCTGCAGAGTTTAGATTCTCCTTTTTTTCTTTGCCATTAATCTTAAAATGTTTTTTTATTGGATTACAAAACAACTGACATTCCTCAGCAAACTATGAACCAATTACCCTAGGATGAATACAAGTGAAGCTTCCTGATATGCACAGCATGTTATAATTGTTGTTTAATTTTTCCCTTTTATCAGTAATGACAGTGCACATTGATCTTTCTTATTATATACTAATTTTATGTTTTTTCTCCTTTTAGATAGTACTTGATAGATGTGAATTCTTTAATGAACTTTTTGAAAAAAGATTTTATTTATTTATTTATTTGAGAGAGAGAGAATGAGAGAGAAAGAGAGCATGAGGGGGGTAGGGTCAGAGGGGAAGCAGACTCCCTTCTAGCAGGGAGCCCAATATGGGACTCGATCCTGGGACTTCAGGATCATGACCTGAGCCGAAGGCAGTTGCTTAATCAACTGAGCCATCCAGGTGCCCATGAACTAACTTTTCATTAATGATTGTCATCTTCACACTGCCAGTTACATGTCTGAGAAAATCCTTTATAATGTTCTTCCCCTTTTCCTTTCCTTTGAATGTGATCATTGATTACTTTAAGTTTACTTTTTTTCTGTCTCCACTTCAAAGTTGGTGCCTAATTCTTGTTTACTGGATACTTCTTATCCTGATATAAAGCTTAAATTAACAAGATCTAGTAAAGGAAAACATCTTTCAGGGTAGAGAAACTTTCTTCTTTGAACCTTGGTCAGTATAGACATCCTGGTATTAAACAATATTTTTTAATGCTTTGTTTCTGATCCCAGAATGTATTACATGCTCATGAATTTATTTTTTAAGAAAATCTAGAGTTTTGCATTTTTATTTCAATCAGTTCCACAGGTATGCTCAGAGGTTAAAGATACACACATCATACACATACACTCCTACATGTTTGCACACATTCTTGCAAATACATACAAAGAAGTTGACGCTGTTCACCAGTTTTAAACATAGAAACAACAACAACAACAACAACAACAACAACAAAAACCCTATGAGGTGGAAGAAGATGTGGAAGAATTTCCTCACGCTGCTTAGCCTTTGATGTGATTTTAAGGCTATTCATTCGTGACTTTAATATTATAATGCTCCTGTAATGATACATTTAGTCTCTGGGGTGACTTAATGCCTGTAAAAAGGATTATTTTCTGGGCAAAAATCTTCCCTTGTTTGTCCTATCCATGCTCAAATCCTCTGGCTGGATATATAACTGCAAATCCCATTTCCCTCTTTGTTAATGAAACAATGGAAACTCAGTTCACTTCAAATGTCCCATAGTTTCTGAGCTGAAAATTCTTCATGGAGAGTGTACTTGAAGGCTAACCTATCAAAATTTAGATACTGAGACCATGTTAGAAATTTAAAGGAAGAAAAGTAGATTTATGTAAAATGCTGCTTTAGGATTTTTATTGCTTAAAAATAATATTAATATTTAGCCTTTTGTAAATTTTATTCAAATCTCTAAACGGCAACAAGTTATAACTGCCATATTCTTTAAATAATCTGCTTATTGAACATTTGTAGCACATCAAACACCAAGATAAGTCCCAGGCATGTGAAACAAGAAAGTAATGCCCTTTTCTCAAGGTGTTTCCACTTAAATTTAGTAGTAGTAGAATTTCATAAACAGAATAGCACCAACGAAGGGTAAAGATAAGGGTTTAAACTGAAATCCCTTCTTCATGGTAACTTCTTTCCTTTGGACCACAATGATAGTCTGATGGATTAATTGAAGAAAATTTAAGTTCTTATTACATGCCTGCCATAGTTCTTATGTTAGGAAAAGCAATAGTCTGATGGAAAAGCACACTGGGCTTAGAAACTTTCCTTCAAGCTTATTTGGAGCCAAATAGAATAATTATGCAGGAATTTTGAATGTAATTATTTAATTTAGACAAGTGCCAGAGTTCTGCCTACTTTTGATATCAAAGTATAATAGCTTCCTAGGTGAATGGTTTTTAAAGGGTATGAAGTATTTTAAAACCTTCTGAGAAGCCTCTTTGCCTAATGGGAGTAACATGATAATAATTTCCTAGTAAGTACAATATGATCTAGCAAGAATTACATACTGCCTACTAGGTATTGTTCCAAGGGTTTTATATATAATATGTTACAACACTGTCTTAGTATTAGTTCCTATCTTCAATGTATGCTGGATAAAATTATCTTCTTGGAGTTTTTTGATCATTGTAGAAATAGTTCAGCCTTGAGGCTTTTGCACTGGCTCTTCTTGGTTCCTAAAATTCCTTGCCCCAGAGAAGCACACAGCTTTCTCCTGCTTTCAGATCCTTGCAAAATCCTGTCCTCTCAATCAGGCTTACTAAAATGATGGCCCATGATTCCTTCCACTGCATATCAGATTTCTCTTACCTTGATTTGGCTCGGCATAACAATTGTAATTATATACTAAATATATATTTCTCCCATTAGTTTTTTGTCTATAGATCCAAGACAGCAAGGATTCTTACCTGTGCATTATTTCTTCCCTTCTGAGAAAATATCTAGAACACAAATTACTGTATAGAGTTAGTTAGTGAAAGTCTGGGCCTTAAATCCTGCTCTGACTTTAGGGTCCTTACTCTTCACTATATAACTTCCCCATGACATATAAGCATTAAACTGTATGATTTTGGTGAAAATCTGAACTCTTGTATATGAAGTCCCGGCCCAAAATAATACTGCCCAAAAAAGTGGTATTAATTAACATTACTTAAAACCTTTCCAAAGTGGTCAGTGATGTAAATAAAATAACTCCTAGAAATTAATGTCAGTGATAACTTACACTAAAGTAAATAAAAAATACATTAGATTTTAGTGTGTTGTCCCTCAGTCTATCACTGGAAATTTGTACCGGATAAATTATTTGTTCTAGAATCATATATATTAAATATAACCAACTTCATAACCATTCCTGATTTTGTAATAGCTAGTTAATTTCACCTCTGTGTTTCCTCAAAATGTTTTTTCCAGTTGAAGTAGTTTTAGTTCATCATTTTTTATAAGTCTCTCCTGAAAGTTAGGTGCTCATCTTGAGTGCACAGATTACAGTGTGGGTTCTCAGTAAATGCCCAGTTATCTTATCACTGGAAGAATGAAGCTGGCATTCGGGACTCTTGAAAATATGCTGCAAAGTATCTGTCCAGCATTACTTCTTTGTGTTTTTGACCTGCACTCCTTTGGTTGCATGGGACAGAAGCCAAATTCACAGTGGCTTATTCTAATAGAGAATTATAGATCACATAGATGAAAAGTTCCAGAGATTTAAAAAAAAATCCTAAGTACAGACACTTATTGAGCTGAGGCTAAAACAGTGTCTGAGGGCGCCTGGGGGGCTCAGTGGATTAAAGCCTCTGCCTTCGGCTCAGGTCATGATCTCAGGGTCCTGGGATTGAGCCCCACATCGGGCTCTCTGCTCCGTGGAGGGCCTGCTTCCTCCTCTCTCTCCCTGCCTGCCTCTCTTGCCTACTTGTAATCTCTGTCTGTCAAATAAATAAATAAAATCTTTTAATAAATTAAAAAAATTAAAGCAGTGTCTGATGGGCAATTGGAGGCACATGATTTGAAGAGTGCTATGGCACAAATATGGTATTTAAAGCACTCATCAAAATGAGATTATTTGGATGGAGCCCAGGAACACTAACATTGAGAAAGTGAAGGAGAAAGATCCAGTCAAAGGATATTGAGGAGTGGCCCATGAGGTAGCAGGACACTTGATAATTATTGGATCCCTGAAGCAGGAATGGTCACTCTATTGAACCCAGCTCTGACTTTAGAACTCTTGCCTTTCACTCTCAGAGCTCATATGGTACAGGCTCTGTCCGACAGGAACCTAAATTCTAGCTCCACAGACTAAGTCAATCAATAGCACTGAGACCTTAAATAAGAAGAGGATGGAGAAGCTGTGCTGCCTGACCCAGCACAGTAGGAGCTCACACTTGAATCTGAAGACAGGGTCAGTCTCATAACAGAGCACATGAAGTAAGAGTGTGGAAAGAGGATCTCTCTCTGTGCCTTTTTTCTTATGCTTCATTTCATGTCTCAATATTTAAACCTTACCCACATGTCAAGACCCACATTAACCATTATTTTCTATCACAAAATCTTCCTTAATTCCATTAGCCAAAGCCTTTTCTTCTGCTGCTGAAGTCTTGGAACAATATATCAGTATTTCTCATGAAATTTAACATTTTCAACCGCAAATTATAGTACAGTGAGTCAATATCTTCTCTCTTCTTCAGTATTTAGAAGATAAACACTTCTGTGGCTCTCCTACATAACCTAATTGAATGAGTACCCCATAAAGTATTGAATTAAAGATCAACTGTTCATCAATCTCCATTTGAAGTGCTTTGTCCCTGTTAATATTGATAGTTTGGAAAATGAAAACTATTAGCATTACTGACATAATTCTAACAGAATATCTAACCCATATATGTGCTTTCTTCCTGATTGCTGAAATATTTTGTGCCACCACAAAATAAACACAGTGATTTCAAAGAAGTATTATATAGGAGTTAAGAAATCTTCATCAGATGGGGTGTCTGGTGTCTCACTTGGGTAAGCATCCAATTCTTGATTTCGGCTTGGGTCATGATCTCAGGTCATGATCTTAGGATCATGAGATCAAGGCCAGCGCAGGGTCGGTGCTCTCAGGGAGTCTGCTTAAGATTCTTTCCCTCTCCGTCTGCCCCTCCTCTGACCTGGCTCCTGCTCTCTCTCTTTCTCTCTGTCTCTCAAATAAATAAATCTTAAAAAAAAAGATCACCCGTTTCTATTATTTATTTGACATCTGGATATGCTGATGCCAGTATGATGATGCACCTGGTAATACTAAATAGCAGTAGTTTTTTTATTAATAATAATGTAAGTCAACAGGTTTGTATTTCTCTCCTGATTCTCTTCCAGTTAGGTGTATCATGAATATGTTGGTATTTTAGTATTTCTAACATAATTAGGATCATATAGTTTCAAAACTTGGTAGGTTTTGATAAGAAAAAGTATATATAAAAATATTTTGCCCAATATTATTTTGTTTTAAAATACTGATAAATAGCCAAATATTTATAGTCACCCATATAATCACTGATTTTAGGGAAGCCCTCATTAAAAGCAAATCTCAGTGGTTTATGAATTAGCAGTAGATGTGACTTTATGAAACTGTAATAAATATAGGCATGTGTATTGATTTAATATCTGAGAGTTGTTATTCCTTCTATTTTCTCATGATTACTTGCTTTTTTCTTCAAAGGCTCTGAATCAAAGATAATTAGAGAGAAGATCATAATTTATTAATAACTGACAAATGGGGATCAGGGAAGACTAGTGCCAGAAAGACTAGGAGCATAGCAACAACTAATTGCCCACTGTGGGAAGTAAATCTTCCTAGGAAACTGAACCCAAGAGGGTTACTGGTTCAATTGCTGAATGTTATTGAATATCTCACCTGTGACTTCTCCCAGATCAAACATGGAAACATCACTGCAACTCTCAGGAAGTTTTTATTGAGGCAAATATTTGGAAGGAAAAACTCTATAGTACTGAGACAAGTTAATATCATTGATTTGCAAAAATTATATATATATATATATATATATATATATATATATAGTAGCAAAGAATCCAAAGACTCTCAGATTTCATCAAGTATACAACACAGGGCATGTCAAAAGCTAATGCAAGAGCAAAATATGGCTCTTTGTCTGAAGTTCCATTTGCCCGAAGCTCCATTTCTCTAAGATGTGAAAGAGGACATGCTGGCATGCCAGCAGACACAGAGCTCTGACTGAAGGCTCTACTAGGTTTCTGGGAATCTCACCACATCTCTCTCAGCCTACATAGACTCTCACAGGAACCTGATACCCAGTTTTACAGAGAAAAATCAATAATACTGCCCTATGCCAAAGGGTAGACCATTTATGCAACAAAAATTCAGTTAATTTCCTGAGCCATGTCTGGGAGTGTATCTATTGCTGAGAAATGAAGCAAATGACAATAAAATGTTCCAAATGATTTTAAGTACCAGTTAAAAGCCACATTTGTTTGAAATCTGTGTTCTTTTTAAAACTTTGTGTAAACCTGGAAAGAAAAAAATGTTTTTTTGTTGTTGTTGTTGTTTTAAAGATTTCATTTATTTATTTGACAGAGATCACAGGTAGGCAGAGAGGCAGGCAGAGAGAGAGAGGAGGAAGCAGGCTCCCCGCTGAGCAGAGAACCCGATGCGGGCTCGATCCCAAGACCCTGGGATCATGACCAGAGCCAGAGGCAGAGGCTTTATTCCACTGAGCCACCCAGTTGCCCCAGAAATAAAGGTTTTTAATGGATTAGCAACTCAGTTTCAAACAGCTGAATTCTTTATTGTGCCATGTGGAGGAACTGAGATTAGATATATTTGATGTCTGTGATCGTTTCAGTGCTACAAAACATATGATACTCTAATTATCTTGTTTTTCAAAATCTTTGGAATATATCTCACTCCTTGCTTCTCATTATTTCCCATTCCCTGCCTTTTCAATCTCACAGAGAAATGGAATTTTTTTGTGTTAGTTCTTTGGCATGCATTTGCTCTTAATAGTCTACAAACATTGCTCAACTCTCTTGTAGCCATCAATACTGCGTAACAATGTCAGTGAAGTTTAGTGATTATTTTGGAGTTCCATTCTTTAAATCATGGTTTCATTTGTTTACTTTTTTTAAATGACCTGTTTGCTTCTATTGCCATTTTTATGAGCTGGTGTTGGGCTCCACATCTCCATTATGGTCATTATTTGTTGAATTCTCTTGAGTCAAGGTAGACTGAAGGCAAGAAAGGTGATTAAAATGTATTGTAGGTTGTTTGCTTGTTTTTTGCCTTCTCTTCACACCACCACTTCCATCTTGAAAGACAAGATATCAAGGTGGCAAAGTGGGACTTCTTTGTGGTGATTAGTGAAGGAAACACTCTCTGTTTTTTACTTTCTTAGGTTGTTCTTAGACCAACATCATAATTCCTCTTCAGTGTCTTTCCAGACTGAACATTCCATAGGATTCAAACATTCTCATGTATCTCACAAACACCTCTTCTCCACCTCCAAGATTTCTTCGTGCCTCTGACATTGGGAATTCCTAGCACTGCTCAGACATTTCTATGCCTATTTCATTGATTTTCTTGAAGAAAATTTAGTAGGCATTGGTTTAAACTGATTCTATCCATAGATGATATATACATTGTGTCATCATTAAAAAAAATCTATGCTGCGTTTCAACTGAAGTCATGTAATTTTGCTTGTTTAGTACTTTAACTGTTTAATACTTTGATACTTTCACCGTTTAATATAAAGAGATAACTGGTACAAAATATGGAGAAATAGTACATATAAGAATGTAAAGGTAATCATAATAGCCAATTATGGAGCAAATATTTGAACAGACATCTTTATATCTTTAAGATTTTTTATTATTTATTTGACAGACAGAGATCACAAGTAGGCAGAGAGGCAGGCAGAGAGAGAGATAGAGGAGAAGCAATCTCCCCGCAGAGCAGAGAGCCTGAGGCAGGGCTCGATCCCAAGACCCCGGGATCAGGACCTGAGCCCAAGGCAGAGGCCTAAACCCACTGAGCCACCACATCTTTAAAAATATGTAGGAATATAAAATTTAAGTGAAAATTTTCTACATTAATATTATTTTTTCCTAGATATTCAAGAATCTTACCACAAATCCTCACTGCTAAAGTTATTTGTGAGATCTTCTTATGCCAATAACACATGCTACTTTTTTAAAGATACCAAGCCCAGCATAAATATTTAAGCACTGTAGATATTAAATCTGTAAAATTATTCTGATTTTCTTAATTTTTTACAAGTATAATTACCAGGAAAATGCTAATCTATAGGTCCAATCTTCTTCAGGAAACTTTTAAGATGAAATGTAACTATCCAAATGACTAATTTCTATCTCATCATGCCAAAGATGATATAAAATCTAAAAAGTTATCAAATCAGCATATATTCAGTATATACATGATAAGTAATGTTGAACATCATTTATGTATAAATTTTGATGAGACAAATATATAAATCAAAATTCTACATTTGTATGACTTACATGTTTTCTAGTGTGTAAGAGCCTCTTGATTTATTTTGATGTCAGATTCTGACTTCCTGACATAGTCCTATTCCAGGTGTTTCAAATGTATATATAGTGGTCTTCCAGATTTACCTCTTCGCTAGTCATTTGTAATGTTATGGGCCAAGATAAAGCCAGCATTTCCTGGAGCCTTGAAAGCTATAGTTAATCCATTACTTTCTAGCTCCACTGGGAAAATAGCTAATATCTTGGTAGTTTTATAGTACAGTCATTATAGATTTTTATTTTTACTCCAAATGCTTATATTTTTTGTCATTTGAAAATTAAACTTTTTGATTGCTAGGTATTAGTCAACAACATATTCCCTTTAATTTATTATTTATTTTTTAGTTGAAGTGTAGTTGATGTACATACAATATTATACTAGTTTCAGGTGCACAGTATAGTGTTTCAACAACTATATACATTATGAAATGGTAACCATGGTCAATCTAGTTACCACTTGTCACCATACAAAGTAATTACAATATTATTGACTATATTCCCTATGCTGTGCTTTTCATCCCCATGACATTTATTTTATAACTGGATGTTTGTACCTCTTAATCCCCTTCATCTATTTCATTATCCCCAACCATCTTCCCCTCTGGTATTTTGAATTCCAAACAGATGTCTATGTTATATCCAGTATTTTTCTTCCCAAGAAAGAGGCTTCGAAATTTTCATTCCAGAAATTGAAATGGAAAGTCCTTCCATACATCTCATCTCTCTGGTTGGAACCTGTGTAGCTTGGCTCTTTGTTTCCATCATTTCTCAAAACCATGGTGACTGGATCCTGCTGCTACGTCTCCAACCCTTTGAAAACCCTGTCTCTAACAGGACTCCCAAATAACCCAGTTTGGAAGTCTATCAGGGTATCATTTCAGTACGTCATATGTCCTGAAGTGAAAATCACTATCAATTCTGCTTCCATATCCCCACCCACTGTAGAAGAAAGCAACATATAATTCCTTAGATCTCAAATATGCAAGTTGCTGGACTGGTTTAGCTATGTTCCAACATGTCTTCAACTTTAGATTCGTGTCCATGAATGTCCATGTTCCTTAGATGAACATCCTTAGATGTCATTATTTTGACATTACCAAGATCTCTTGCCATCAGCCTTTTCTATATATTTCAGTCTACATTTTGCATTGCATGTTACATAGTTGACATCGTTAAGATGATTGTCCTAATTTCTTACTAGCTGATATTTTATTTACATTTGCATTTCTTAATTTTATTATTAAAAATTATATGGAATATGGAAGACAAAATACGGAAAGAAAATTAATCATTTTTATCCACCAGAAGCAATCAATACTTATATTTGGCCATACCATACATATTAAGATCTTCTTACATGTAAGGTTGAGTTCATAATTTATAATTTGATTTGCTGGTTTTCTTTGAGTTAACATAATAATATAAAGTTTTCTTGTGTAATTAAAAATATTTTAAAAGTAAATATTTAATAGCTCTTTGATATTCTAATGCCTAGCCTTTCTCATATCCTTTCTCTTTGGTTTTCTTTCTTCTCTTATTATTGTTTTGAGGGAGAGGAGTTGTCATTTTTATCTTTAATGCCCTTAGAATGTATTTGTATAATCAAAGTGAGGATCAGTGAATATGAATATTTTTAAGATTGTTGATAAATATTGGCAAATGGCCTTCCTAAATCATTGTACCAATTACCATTCCTTCCAACAGTATGTGACATTTCCTGGTGATACACAAATTAGCCAGTCTGGTAATTTGGTAGGAGAAAATAGTTCTGTATTTTTAATTGCATTTCTTTTTTATTTTTGAAAACTTATATGTTTATTAACATATATGCAATAACTGTAGTCATTAGGTTTTTTATTACCTGTTTCATAAATTACATATACCACATGCTCTTTACCTATTTAAACTAGTGGTATCTTAATTCTTCATATAGTAAAGATATATCATTAGAAGTGTCAAGACTTATTTACTTTTTAGTAATGGTTGTTTGCATGACTACAATCATTAATTTTTATCTTTTGGGGAATCTAAACTGATATTTTCTACAGATTTATGTAAGTACCAGCACTGTTTTTCACCCTCTCCCGAAACTATTTTAGGTCTCCATCTGCAGCATTTACTAAGTAAGTGTGTATATAGATGTTCTTTTATCTACACTGCCTCTGGTCTATCAAAGCTATTCTTCTAACCTGTCGAATTTAGACCAGGATCATATTAGTTTAAATACAGCTTTTAAATATTTTTCAATGCTTGGCCAGGCAAATTTCTACTAGGAAATCACATATGGTCATAATTACAAATATTTTATGCAAGTACTTTTGTGGGTACACACAGTTATATACAATTATATGTATAAAAAACAATTGTAACCATAATTAGGTTATATGTGTATATAACATATTAAAATAGTTAATATTTATCACCATTATATTCAATTTTTAAAAATTTATGACAATTACTCTAGCATATGATCTTAATATTTCTGACAAATATTAATAGAAAAGAAAATACATTTATATGGAGTTTGAATGGTTTGAAGTGAAAATGAACATTTAGTTTCCTTTTAAATCAACTTCCTAATTAATCCAATTCTCATATGATTATCACAAAATAAACACAATTCTTGTGTTTTTATAATTTTAGTATAGTTTCACAATTATTTTAATTATTTGCATATGAAATAATTAAATGGAAACATTAATCCTTTTGACTTCTCTACCTTATATGTTCAATGCTGATAAATGTGATTCGGCACTGAAAAAATATTCAACAGCCATGATGGAGGGAGCTAAATAAATCAGAACTTATATATTGGTTTATTCCTTGATTAATCTCCTCTCCTCTTTTTTGCCCACTTGGAAAAATTAACATCACTTTTTCACAACTTTATCTGTCTTTATTTTTTCCTCTCTACTGCCGTCAAAGTAAATTAAAATCTAGAATAGCTAAGCACAGACAGGTAGGTCACGAGAGTCACACACTCCTCTCAAAGAAGCTTTAAAGATAGACCCGTTTCAGCCGTGAAATGACTGAGAGGGAAAAGCTCAGTAGTAACTTTAGACTTCTACAAATGGAGATGATCGATGTTTGCTCAATCTGCCTGTAGAAGAAAGCAACATATGATTCAGTATTTTGTATGTCAACACTATCATTGTGCCAGAACAGAACTAAGATGCCAGTTAATTGCAAAGGTGAATCTATGTAATTTTTCTTTATTGCACAAGTAAAGATTATCTCTTCTGTGGAAATAAACAAAAAAATACCCAAATGAGAACAAGCAAAGGCTATTTATTAAGAGATTGGTGTAGCAAGGGAATCAGCCACCATCACCTGCATCTGGCAGAAACCCAAAGGCAGGCAGTGGAGTGTAAAACCTTTATAATGAAAAGAAGGGAAGGCTTTAGTTTTGCCCTGATTGGAAGTTACTGGCATGGCTAACTGGAGTGGAGCATCCTGTGGGATTGGTTAGGGGAACATGTTTGATTTCTTCTAGTTGGTCCTAAAAGTGGACAAAAATTAGGAAAGCTGGTATTTACTGATAAAGTCCTGGCAAATTGATCACTTGGGTCAGTTGCTATAGAGCTTATGCTTTGGCCTTCCTGATAGACCAGTGACTGTAGCTTTGGAGTTCTAGTTTTTTTATTGGGTCTACCGATTGTCCACTTGTGTAGTCAGTTTCTCATTTATACACTCACTGAAGAGTAGTACAGGTCTTTCTATATGTTAGCGTTCATGCATAAAAAAATATAAAAGAGGAAAAACTGTAAGGAGTGTAACCATGAATATACTGCGAATTCCTTTTATTAAGTGATCATTTTTGTTAAGTGAAATACCTATTTCAGGGGTGCCTGGGTGGCTCAGTTGATTAAGCATCTGACTCTTGGTTTTAGCTCAGGTCATGATCTCATGGGTCATGAGATCAAGGCCCGCATTGGGTTCCACACTCAGTGCCGAGTCTGCTTGAGTTTCTCTATCCCTCTCCTTCTGTCCACCCTCTGCTCACTCTCTCTCTCTCAAAATAAGTAAATAAGTAAGTAAATAAATAACACTATTTCAAATCAGTATCACTTTGAATTTATTGGTTTATGCAAAAAACCTTGTAATTTAGAAGTTAAAGGACAGATATTGTTTAAGAAGAATTTTGTTTTATCAGATAACTTAAGAACCAATACGTCTTTACAATGTCAAAAAAGTGGGGGGAAAAAGAGAGGGGAAAGTGAGATTGAGATAAAGATTAAAAAATATTACATTTTTAGTCGTTCTTAATAACAAACTTTTCCTCTTACCTACCTTTTTACCAGTTTTTGAGGTCAGATATCAGTTTGTAGTCTGTCCTACTTATATAATGCCTACAATGTCCTATTTCCTATTTGCTATTTGAGGAGGAAGTTGAGTTTTCAGAAGATTATAACTGAACCGAAGGAAAGTTCATCCACCAGGTGCACAGCAAGCCAATAAAAACTGACTGACACCAAGCTTTTGAAGTGAAGAAAGATAGCTGATTTATTTGTGTGGTACCACCCAGGAGAATAGGGAGCTAGTGCTCAAAAGTCTGGAGCTCCCTGATGGCTTGCAAGTGAGGATTTTAGGGGCAAAATTTGGGGCAGGGATCTTCTGAAAAGGTGGACGCCATTTACTGGAGGCCCAGGACGTCATGCTAGCATGTGTTCTAGTGCCACTTCCTCTGGTCCCTGGGGTCTTTTCCATTTCAAAAGACTTGAAATCTGAAAGAAATGTATTTATTCTTTATGTTAGAAATTTCGTTAGATATATATATCTTCAGGGTAGTGATGATTAACTACTTGTCCTACAGCTTCCTATGAATAATAACCAAGCATTCCTATCCCTTGAGCCTCTGCCTGCATGTTCTTTGGCCAGTTGAGCCATGCCTGGGGGTTATATGACCTCTAACATACCTTTTTCCATCTGAGCTCTCAAGATGGACATTGGCTTCCAAATATAGATATTTGATAAGAGTATGTAGACCAAAAAGAGTAAAAAGGTATTAGTGTTCTATTGGCCATATCTAAATTATAGCTTATATATTTATGTATATATTAGGTTAATACATATTTTCATGTGTGTATAAATACATATGACATATATAAATGTAGACATATAACTGTATAATAACATAGTAGTGACATTTAGTCCTTCAAATTTAAGTAATATAAAAACATTTAAGCAATGTATGAAAAGGTGAAACAATGTTATTTTCCTGTTCCAAACATTGCACTGGAGCTGCTTTTTGCAAAAGTACTTGATGTACCCCATAACCTCTTTTGGCTGTGAGTCACTAAAGTAGATTTTTCTGAACTTGGTGACCCATGAGGTTTGCTTTTTTTTTCTTTTTTTTAAAGATTGTATTTATTTGTTGTAGAGAGAGAGAGGGAGGGAGAGAGCGAGCACAAGCAGGGTGAGCAGCAGGCTGGGAGAGAGGCTCCTGGTGAGCAGGGAGTGCAATAAGTGGGACTTGATCCCAGGACCCTGGGACTATGACCTGAGCCAAAGGAGGTGCTTCACCGACTAAGCCACCCAGGCATCCCTAGGGTTTGCTTTCTTAATGGGATTTGAGTCTTTGACATGCTTTCTACTTTCATAGAATGAACAATTCTAATAGCAAGGCATGTCATTTCAATGTAACACAATTAGTATTGTGTTTTTAACAATTGGTACAAGAATGGAATAGAGGGTATGATTATCTTTACTTTAGTGAGTACAGAAATATTGTTGCAGAAATGGTAAATTTAAACCAGACCAGGAGAACGAAGAGAAATTTTATCAGTTCATTGATAGTGTGTGATAAGGAAGGCATATAGGATGAATGAACATGGCATGTCCGGTGTCCTGTAACTCTCTAGATGTCTATAAGGCCTTCTACAGCCTCTACCTGTGACCCTCCCCGGCCTCATCTCCAGTCCTTTCTGCTATTTTTAGCATGAGCTTTCTTACGTACAAACATTATATATGTATATATAAAAATAATATATGATATAAAATTATGTAATTAAATATACATGCAGTTCCAGTTTACTCCAGCTCAGTAACAGTTTAAGGAGAATCTGTTATGTTAAAATATCCACTTCTAAAAAGCTCTTTTGACAAATCTGTAGCAAAACTGAGCTTCATCTTCATCTAACTTTATGTAAGTCTGTGTGGGTCCAGTAACTACAGGGGCAAAATAGAGATCCTGAATGCAGATAATTTTATAGTTTTGTTATTTTGGTTGAGATAATATGACTTCTAGTTAATCCAAGTAGCTAGTATTGAAATACAGGAATTCAAGAGTCTGTTATTAAACATTCAACTTGTCATTAAAAGAAACCATAAGGATCGCTGTTAGAAATAAAGAAAGAAAACAAACAAACAAATAAACAAAATACGGAAAACTTGTGGTTTAAAAAAAATAGAGAATAGGATGAAATTTAGTTACTCAACAAACCAGTCTTAATTGTAGGTAGTATAAATTAGCATTTTAAACAAATTGTAGAATTATTTAAAGTACTTACCAGAGAACACATTGTTTTTAAGCGCCTCCAGGCACTACTGATGTTTTTATTAACATGCAGACCACTAATATGCTAATTACAAACGTTTTCCTTTGTACTCATTAAGCAAATTCCTCTAAGACTATTGTAAGACAGGTCATTCAATACAAGTATTTATTGAGTACCTATTGGATCCATGGATGTCAATCCGGAGGAAATTCTGATTCCACTAACAGCTTTTGAAAAATAATGATACCTGGATCCCACAAACAAACTATTTTGATTTAATGGTTCTAGGGTGAGCCCTGGGAATTGTTTTTGGTTTTTGTTTGTTTGTGTGTGTAAATAACACCTATCACTCTAATCTGTTGCTAGTTTTAGAATCATTGCCTAATGTGAATAGAAGGTTGTTTTTATATAACTTCTTATTCTGAGAGCACAACACATAGATTCTTAGTAAAAGTTTGCTAATAAGAAGAATGATTGTGTCTCCCACTGCAGCCAAAAGTTTACAAAAGGTGATTAATATTTGGTAAAATTCATTTTGAGTGATTAAATATATACTAGAATAAGCAGACTGAATGTAATATGTTCAATAACATTTTCTAGCTGCATCAATGCCTTTAACTGTGCCATTCATGGAAGAAGAATGGGTTTTATAATGATCTTTGGCCCTTTAGAATGATTAAAAGATAAACAGTGAATCTTCATTACAGTATAGCTTGGGAAATAGATCAATTGAAATATTGTCTAAAGATAACTCACCTCAAGCTATCTTTCTACTCCCATGTGTTGTGTGATAATCCTAGGTTCTAATGGTTGTTTCCAGAGTAGGAAATAAGAATTCCTGATTCCAAAGTTAAAGTCAGTTGGGTTTTTGTTTGTTTGCTTGTGTGATTTCATCCTTAAGGCAAAGGGATGGCTGCACATAGCACACGTAGATTTGTAGAGTTTGGGATTTTGTTTTTATTTTAGAAATCCTTGAAATATGTATAATTTATTTACCTCAGGCACTTATATGATTTGATCTCTATTTTATACATGCATTAGTATGTATAAACATGCATAGCATGCACATATATGCAATAGTAGAGTTTGGGTCATTAACTAATTTTATGGCATCTATCCTTTAATACTTTTAAACAAAATTTGGTGTATTTTGCTACAGTAAAGGTTATATCTGTACATAGGCATTTTATGTGCTGTATTTAATTTACTGTGAATTAATTTATCAGATTTTTTAATCTGATAACAAGCTGTTGAGGAGGAAGAAAGAAAGGTCTTATGCAGAGTTCTCCAAGACAACATCTAAGTTTTTCAACAAAGGGGAGAGGAATGTGGCTGGGTGAATAGGAGAGAGGGAAAGGAACTGGAAGATGTGGGAAAAATTGTGCTTCTAATGCAGTATGAGGCAGTTAACTGGTCCCCACATCTTACTTCCACAGCTTGCTTTCAGTGCCATCTTGGGAAAGCTGCTTCTTTGAGTCCCCGAATTCTTAGCTCTAAGATAAATATACTAATAGGACATTTCAGGCTTGAAACAGGAAACACAAGGAGAAAGCAAATGCGTTGGGAAAACATACTCCTTTTGTGTTTCTCCTTTATGCTCACACTACTACCACACTCACAATGCTCCGATACCAGATAGGTGGGTTTTGTTTTGTTTTCTTTGTTTTTTTACACCAGCAATTCTCTATGACACCACCTGGGTGGCCTACAGTTAAATTCAATTCTGACAATACCTGGAGTTGGCCCTACAGGTTAAGGACTGAGTCAGTAAGACTACCCTCTACTTCAGACAGCAATCACAAGTAGTCGGTCCCCAAGTTGCACACAACTTCTGTCCTGTAATCAGGGGTTCTCGTGACTTGCCTCCTTGAGTTTGATCATTTGCTACAACAGGTCACGAAACTTTGGGAAACACTTAATTTACCAGTTTTGTTTTGTTTTGTTCTTAAGATTTTATTTATTTGACAGACAGAGATCACAAGTAGGCAGAGAAGCAGGCAGAGAGAGCAAGGAGGAAGCAGGCTCCCCACTGAGCAGGGAGCCTGATGCGGGGCTTGATTCCAGGACCCTGGGATCATGACCTGAGCCGAAGGCAGAGGCTTTAACCCAATGAGCCAACCAGGCGCCCTTACACTTACCAGTTTATCATATAATACAGGGTATAATAAAGGCTACAGGTTGAATAGCCAATTGAGGAGATACATAGGGCAAGGTCTGAAAGTGTCCCAGTTGCAAGCTAACCCATGGAGTTGAATTGCATCACCCTCCTGGAACATGGATGTGTCCACCATACGGGAAGCTGTCTAGACTCTGGGACTCTTGGGATTTTTATAGAGGACTCATTGTGTAGGCATGATTGATCATTGACTCTATTTCTATACCCCTCCTCTTTCAAGAGAATGAAGGGTGTGACTGAAAATCCCATATTTCTACTCATAACCTGTGTGTTTCTGGTGATCAGGATATACCTCATTAGTACAAAAGACATTCCCATCACCCAGGAAATTCCAAGAGATTTAGAGCTTTGGGTCAAGAACCAGGGTGAAAGATCAAGTATTAGAACCAGAGATGCTCCTAGTGCTGTTGTCACTTAAGAAATTATAAGAGTTTTAGGAGCTCTGTGCCAGGAACTGGGGTCAAAGAATACGTTTTGGAACAAAGATTCTCCTAGCACCCATACATACAAGCATTTTAGGAGTTCTGTGTCAGGAACTGGGAAGTACATACCATATATTTATTTCTCATTATTTCACAGCAAGATATGAGAGTGACAGGTTTGGAACTTGATTAGGCAAGACTGAGATCCACTGATGTCTCAAAATCCCTCTACCAGAAACTTGTGCTTAGGTATGACCATTGCTGGTAAAGCATCTAAGCTAATAGGGATGCACCTATAATTTTTGGTGAGGGATAAGAAGCTCTTTATAGTAAGAATGAAACAGAGAAGTTGAAAAGAAGCTTGAAAAATTACTGTTATAGGGGCGCCTGGGTGGCTCAGTGGCTTAAAGCCTCTGCCTTCGGCTCAGGTCATGATCTCAGGTCCTGGGATCCAGCTCCACATCAGGCTCTCTTCTCAGCAGGGAGCCCACTTCCTCCTCTCTCTCTCTGTCTGCCTCTCTGCCTACTTGTGATCTCTGTCTGTCAAATAAATAAGTAAAATCTTTAAAAAAAATGAAAAGAAAAATTACTGTGTATAATGATATCCTATTCCAATTTGTCTAGACTATGACTTGGAAATAGTGAATGAATTGCACATATAAATACCAACATGTATGGTAGATGTAGTATTCCTCTCAGAGTTACTCAAAGGCAAAATTAAAAAAAAAATAATTAAAAAGTTCTTTATAACCATTTTATATTACCTTCTCTTTAGGGTGGAGTAATTTTATGCCTTTGTGCCAGAAGCATGGGGACCAAAGAGTAGAGTTTGGGAGCCATGTCCATCAGAATTATGTTTTTTATCCTTTGCTTAGTATTTGCAAAAGATTTCTGGAGACTTTTAACCTGGCTTCATCAGGAAATCAGCACTAAATCTTAGAAGAGGGCAGGGAATTAAGACAGATGTAAAAGATACCACATTATAAATCTATGAAATGATTAACACCATCAGTGTTAATTATCAGTGAACAATTTCCTGTTTCTTTTGTTATAAATATTTGTTAAGCATTTAAATTATTTTCATCATTTAAAAACTGATAGAAGGGGAAAAATGAAGAGGGGGAAATCAGAGGGGGACATGAGCCATGAGAGAATATGGACTCTAAGAAACAAACTGAAGTTTTTTTGGGGGGGATGGGTGACCCTGGTTATGGGTATTAAGGAGGGCATGGATTGGATAGAGCACTGGGTGGTGTATACAAACAATGAATCATGGAACACTACATCAAAAACTAATGTACTGTATGGTGACTAACATAATAGAATAAAAAATTTAAAAAATAAATAAAAATGATAGTGTGTAAATGACAGCATATTGTGATAAACCTCACAATTGAACATTTTTTAATGATTTCACTTTCTTAAAATTATAAAGTGAAATAACCACAAAACATCAAAAGCAGAGAGAATTAAAATTGCCCCCTAGTGCTAATTAATGGAACATTTCAACAATAGCTCTTAAAAAACAACTTTCGTCATCATTTTATTTCTCTGCACACTAATTTATATATACATAGCGTATTGATTTTCATCACATCAGATTCCACAAACATATTTTGTTTTCTTCAAAATAGTCATTATGTAGTTTCTTTAAACCAACTTCATGCATATTTTCTGTGCCTCACTCTTTGCCCTAAGACCAGATTATTATAATCATGTCATTTTTAAAACTTCTAAAATGCTCACTGGGAGTCTGGGACAGTGCAAAGAGCTTCGCATGTATTATGAAACTCATTCTTCGAAACTGCATTATGTGGGGTAGTTTCTGTTATTATCTTATTCACATCCATGACTGGTTTACCCAAGCCATCCACATAGTGATGGATGCACCCAGGACTGCTCCTAGTTTGACTACAAACCCCATGATCTTAATTCTTTTGCTTCGTAATGGTGTTAAAAGATAAGGACTTTTTTATTGCTCTTTGATAAGTTTCAGAGGGTTGTGTCCTAAAGGCTTGGTGCCACTTTTCAGTGGCCTAAGTGCCACTCTGTTTTCTCTAGTACTGAGTGCCACTAGTTGTTGTTATTGTTGTTTTACGTAAAAGGGGTAAAGCCTTTTTGTTTTCTTCCCCTTTTTAATTTTTTTAACCAATAAACTGAAAATATCTGTTACTTAATTAAAGTACTTGTTTTGTGAAATTAACCCTTCCTGTGTTTCTCTTGTCTATTAGGATCTTAGAGCTTTTCTTATCTGCTTCTATGATCTCTTGTTTAATAATTTAAATCATTTATCCATAGCCTGTAGTCTTGATTCTCTGATCTAGTATTGTTGAGAATTTCTTCCCTAGAGTTAAAATCACCTTGCTTTGGAGGGGGAGGGGTGGTTATCTTACTCACATTGACACACTTCATGCATATATTGATCAACTCTGTGTTAAGTCCTGGCTAAAGTAATTGTACTTGAATCTTCTTTGGATCTGGAAAGCTTCTGTTATACTTTAATCTTCTGAAGGACAAATCAAAATATCTTGTTGAAACAAAGACCCACAGCTTTTTTTGTTGTTGTTTTGTTTCTTGTTTTTAGTATGAGCCTGGAAGAGCTAAACTATTTTAAACTTGGCTAATAATGATCTTGCGGTAGCTGCACTCAGTTACTTACAGACTTCCAGGTGCTACAGACTGGTGAGAATGCAGATGTGAGCATAGCTCACAGAAATTAGATTGGCTGCTATTTCTAGCACATCTTGGTTTCTATTTCTAAATTATCTCTGAGGCTTGTAAGCATTTTCAACCTGTACTTCAAGTATTTATTGATTAAGGGAAGAGCTGTATACCATCTGCTGCTGAGGTGTTACTGTGACAGCATCCTAAGAGTTTATTTTAAAAGATTTATTTGGAGTTATTCTTACACATTTGATAGTCCTAGCAAAGGAAGTACAGTTTTAATCTTCTTAATGATGCATAGAATACTGTGATCACTACTAAATCCTTAGGAAAAATAACTCATGGGATTGATTTTTCAAAAAAAAATCACATGGACCCTTCTGTATTTATATGAGTCGGTCATAATGTATCTTTATATTATAAATGGAAATACTTAGTATGATATTACTATATGCATCATAAAAAAATTACTGAGATAATAATCTAGTCCATCACTTTGATTATGATATTACTAAGACTAAGTTACCACTTTTCTCCCAAATTGTATGATATGCCAGATCCTGATCTAAGTGAATACATATATACTCTCACTTCATTTTCACAAAACTGTCGAGATAGGATCTGCCATTATTCCTATTTTATAGCTGTCAACTGAAACACAAAGAGGTTAACGAATTTACCCAAGGTAATTTATTTGTGACATCTTAAAATAAGTCAGATGCTATCAGTGCAAATTCTAAAGCATTGACTCAGAAAAAAATACAAGGGTTTGTTTTTACATGATTTTGTATTTTTGATTAAAGTTTGTTAAAACTTTAAATTAAAGCTCTAGTGATAAGTAAGGTGATATAAATTCCTCAAGACTGAAATTTGTGGATTGGGTGTTACAGTGAATAGCATGTATATGTGTGTGTGTGTGTATGTATGTGTGTGTATTAAATTGTAAGAGATAAACCTTATTATAATTTTTTAAATTGGGAAAATTATTATTTTTAGGATCATTAGTGTGTTTTGTCTCAGGACACTGGCTGAATATTAAATCCTGTTAGGTAATGCAAAACCACAGTGAAGTTACCACTTTCCTAAACACAGCTCTACATGAGTTTATAAACTGTATGGTTTACAGCTAAAAGTATGTTTGAACTTTATTGGGAGATTACATCATCTCTTTTTTAATCGTTGAAAAGTGATCAGATATATTTGTCAACAATTACTATTTATTAATTATTTATTGAATTGGAACTCTGCTTTTTGAAATTAACACATATATGATATGCAAACTTTCCACACCAGTAATTATCAGTAAATTGAGATAATTGTCATAGGTAATACCAATTACAGTAAAACACTGACTACCTACAGATGCCATTCATTTTGTTTAAACTGTGAAGTAAAAGAAAAGATCAAAGAATCATTCTCATCTTGGGAAACTAACAGTCTAAGAAAAGAGGAAGGCAAACATTCTCTAAGGGCAGTTATTAAATGTTTGAGGGCCCTATATTCTCTGTCACAACTGCTCAACTGTGTCATAACAGCACTGAACAAGCCACACACAAGTAATGGGTCTGACTGTGTCACAACAACACCGTATAGACAAAAATAAGTGGTAGGCTAGATGTGGTCCATGCGCTGTAGTTTGGCAACCCCTAATCTGAGGGCTGATACAAACAGAAACAGGAAAGTTGATTTATATAAGACATCAGTACGTGTTTAAGACATTAATGAAATTAATTTAATTATAAAGAAATATATTAAGAACTGCCAAAGTATTTCACAGATGTTTTAACTACTCTTTAAGTATTTTAATATGTTGATATACCTTAACTTTGAATTTCACTATCTCCGGACACCTGGATGGCTCAGTCAGTTGAGTCTGTCTTTGGCTCAGGTCACAATCCCCTGGGATCAAGTCCCACATCGGGCTCTTTGCTCAGCAGTGAGCCTGTTTCTTCCTCTGCCTCTGCTCCCCCTGCTTTTACTCTTGCTTTCTCTCTCCCCCGTGCTCTCTCTTGGGCAATAAAAAAAAATCTTTAAAAAAAAAAGATATTGTTAGTTAAGTATTAAAAAAATGAATTTCAGGGGTGCCTGGGTGGCTCAGTGGGTTAAAGCCTCTGCCTTCAGCTTGGGTCATGATCCCAGGGTCCTGGGATCAAGCCCCACATCGGGCTCTCTGCTCAGTGGGGAGCCTGCTTCCCCCTCTCTCTCTGCCTGTCTTCTGCCTACTCGTGATCTGTCAAGTAAATAAATAAAATCTTTTTAAAAGAATGAATTTCATTATCTCTATAGTGAAATAATTTTAAGGCATATTTTTTAAAGAATTTACTTTAAATTTAAAGAATTTAAATTTAAAGAATTTAGACTCAGGGAGAATGGCAGGCAGAGGGAGAAGCAGGCTTCCAACTGAGCAAGGAGCCCAATATGGGACTCAAGTCCAGGACCCTGGAATCATGACCCGAGCCAAAGGCAGATGCTCAACCGACTGAGCCACACAGGCACCCCTTAAAAATATATTATAATAAAGAGTCAAATGGGAAATAACTGTCACAGTAGCCATTTTTATTCACTAGGCTTCCACTTTAGTGAGAGCCAAATTCCCAATTAGTAGTCCTAAAAATTAAAACAATATCAATTTACAAAAAAAAATTATATAGATAGAAAGAAAAAAAGAAAGAAAGAAAACAAACAATCCCTACTTTTCCTTTCAAAAAGACCCTTTGGAATTTGATTTGGAAAAACTTATCTACCTTTTTTAACATTTCCAAATTTGTTATATGTTTATATTTCACTTTCCTCTCCTTATTTGTTTAAAAAGAATAGATACATTTCAAATAATTACAATTCAAAATAGACAGGTTTTAGACAAAACCCTAGGCCTGCCGGTTTATGTGTCATCGCTGAGTTCATTTCTCTGTTCTCTTGAAATCACTAGAAACTATATTCATAAAATATACTAGCAAGTGAATACATTGAACCACTAAATAAACTTATGTTATAGTCTGCGATCAGTTTATGTGGTTTCTAATGATAAAGTACATTTTAGTAAGCGGTTTACTTGGTATTTTCTGGATTTTTTATGACTATGTGGAAATTTTGAAAGAATCTTAAATGTTGCAATATCCAGAAAAGTGCATGTATTATATATACTTTGCTTTTTTATTATAGCAATAGCTCTACAAATATATATTTGGAGATGCATTTTTTTAAGTCTGAATATGTAAATTTAATTTGGTAGTTTTCCATAGGTGATTGGAGAAGTCATGTAAGAGTAACATTTTCAATAGATTGTGATAAATAATGCCGCTGGCATACGAGATCAGTGGGTCAAACTAGCAGGATATTATTCTCCCTCCTAATTTGTAGGCTCTATAAAACATGTATTTAAAGGACAATTCTGAATATAAATTTTGCAGGAATTTCTGAGGAAAGAAATATTTAAGTGGGCTTAAATCTCTCTTTGTATGTTTGTATTAATTGCATAATCAAAAGCACTGGCTCATTATATTTCCTATGAATAAGCATTTTAAGTAAAATAAAAATAATTATTTCATATAGCTCTGTATTTCTTAAATCCATAAAATGCTATTTAATTTGAAAGGCATTGTGGAAGAAATTTAATTGTAATGCATTTAGGGATTTTGCTTTTGAAAAGCAAAACAGACACCTGTCTAAATTCATAGAGTCTTAATGCTATATTGAGGGAGTGGGATCTCTTCCTTATCTTGGGCTCTCTTGTTTGCTTTTCAGTTGCTGCGAATGTGGCTGTGGAAGGGCTTCTTCCCTGTGCGCTGTTGCCCATCCAAGCCTAATATGGTTAGTGTTCCCCTCCCGCTATCACTCCTACGTAATGTCCCACCTATATGTATTATCGTCAGCATTCCTTTTTTATTTTTCTCCATTTGTGTACATTTTAACAGTTAGTGCACCAGTTGTGCCTAAAGAAGAGTGAACTGATTTCCAAAGGGGAATCTTAAGTCATTGGGTAATGGATAATTTCAAAGAAAATATACGTATAGCACATCATCCTTATGTCCAGCATTCATACTTCTCTTCCAAAGCGTTTGCTCTGGTCCTGATTTAAACCAGAAGTTGTAAGATTGTAGCACCTGTTTTACATTTAACATGTTGCTGTGTTTGTTGTTCCATTAAGATTAAAATCATATCATATATGGAGGTGGAATGCTACTTCTTGCTGAAATGCTGCTTCAAGGTGAAATCACCATTTCTCTCTCCCAGAACCATGGAATGACCATAATTTAACTGGGATCTTCTATTTTTTTGTTGTTATTGTTATCATTGTGGATACATATGACATTGGAGAATAGAACCACATGTAATTTTAAATGGTTTATTTAATATTTTAAGTTTGGATTATTTCAGATATTAGATGTTAGAGGTGATATTTCTAACTTGATATCAGTGAAGTAAAAAAAAATATGCACATTTTGGGAATCAGTATCCAAATGGGATAATCTTAATTACTTACAAATGCAAATCCTGATTATATATCTGGGTTATAGCTATAAGCTATAGGCTGGTAGGAAAGACCAGAGATCTCTATCCGCAGATTTAGAGAGACTCCTACATAATAGTGTACTATCTTGGAAAAAGTGAAATAATCCAGATAATTTCTGCCCAGATTAAAGAATCTAAATCCCTGTACTATTGTATTGAGCTGTTACCTGTAGCCAAAATTTGCAAGGAAAAGATAATCCGAAATGCATTTTAGAGAAGTATAAGGTTTCCTTGGAGCACTTTAAATTGTAACTTGCATTCTCTAGATGTAAATTAATTTTTGTTAATTAAAAATTGCTGTGAATATATGTGCACATGTGTGTACATGTGAGAAATGGTGGAATGGATACCAGTGATCTTCTGAGAACGAGAGAAAGTAACAAGCAAATTGATAAAACTCAAGAGATCTTTTTCTCAGTCTTTTGAAATTTTTGTACTTGTGAAAAGTTTCAAACTTATTATGAAAGCATAGGTTTGTTTCACTTGACTTAACTTACTCTAAAAATTCTTTTTCTGAGCATGGGGCTTTAGTGACAAACCAAAAAACCCTGAAATCTGGCAATGGCTAAAGTATAACATAAATATCTTTACTCTGTGATTTTTTTAAACCACTTTATGGAAAGCTAAAAACGAAAATAAAAGTTGTTGAACTGTTCACACTACCTGAGTCTCGAATATAGTTGTTGTAAGAGATATATCATCACTATGTAGAATAAATAGAATTTACATCTTGGACAAAAAGATTGACATCGGGCCTACCTTGAGGTAAATCGCAAATATAAACTTACTGTGAATGTAAAAATTTATGAAGACACGATTTACAAAATATTGGCAAGAACAAACTTTAGATTTTAAATGCTTGAACTTTAAAAATAGAATCTTTTTCCACTATACAGAGGGCTCCAGGGAGTTTATAAAATAAATAAAAGGAAAAATAGAAAGATGGAATGCTTCCTTCACAAAGAACACATCAGAAAATCTGATAACAGAAACATTTTTCTAATTTTTTTACTCAACATTTGTAATTTTGAGTGCATTTGTGTGTGCGTGTGTATTTGTGTGTGTACACATGTGCACACACACACTGAATGAATGAATGAATGAATGAATGAATGATTTAGCCACAAATGTGCTTAGATATCTAATAAAATGGTAACAGTTTTCATGGAAAAATTTATGGAAGATCCAGAATTTTTTAATGCATTCTTAGTAAAGCAAGCCATAATAAAGTGGAAGAAAAAAAATTTAAATTGATTTTACATAAATTAGACTATAAGAGAATTATCTAAAATTATTACTGGGAAAGAATGGAAGCTTAAGATGTTCTTATTGTTATGTTTTCTAAAATACCATTTTGTAATGGAATGTCAAATCACTATGAGGTTTCCATTAAAAATACTATCTGTTTAGATTAAATCATTGAGGAAAAAACAACATTTTATTGTGGAAACTAAGGGCTGAGAAGAATTATTTTCCTAGTAGTCTGTACTGAAATACTGAAAATACTGAAATACTGAAAAATCTTTTTTTTAAAGATTTTATTTATTTATTTGACAGACAGAGATCACAAGTAGGCAGACAGACAGGCAGAGAGAGAGAGGAGGAAGCAGGCTCCCCGCTGAGCAGAGAGCCCGACTTGGGGCTAGGTCCCAGGACCCTGGGATCAGGACCGGAGCTGAAGGCAGAGGTTTTAACCCACTGAGCCACCCAGGTGCCCTTGAAATACTGAAAAATCTTGACCCGAAATCCTGTCACCCAATTTCATATATTTAATCATATCAGGATGAGTCAGTTACCACATAAATATTTTACAATGGAACATTCTATCACCAGCATTTGTGGACAGACATAATAGACCAAAGATTGTTAGACATTTTGAGTTTGAAATCTCACTGCTTTTCATTTCTCATGTATAGTTGGTTTTGACCTTAAATTCATTACATTATAATGCAATTAAAATTGCCCACTGTAAATTTACTGGCTTTTAAAAGTACCTTGACATACCTTGTGGAAATCTCAGGGTCTGAAAAGCATAATTTTAAACCACTGATTGAGATCTTTGATCTTCCAGTTCAACTATATTAAAACTTCAATTCTCCAGAGTTGTGAGTTTTGCTGTGTTATATCTGTCACCAAAAAACCATACTCCATTCTTTCTCAAATGGATCGTGTATCATTCATAAGATAAAATTAGTAATTAGATGCTGCCACCTTTGATCTCAAATTATTTTTCATCATTCTAGTTGCCCACTTTGTGTGAAATCTATACAGTCGTATATAATGTGAATATTTCAAATATTCTTTCTTCTTTGACTTCAATCTACCCAATAATAGAAAATATTTCTGTAATATTTATGATTAAAACCTAGAGGCCTAGATTTTAGGTACCCAAGATAGCCTACATTTTTAACAGAGGTATTTTTTATTGGTGATCTTTGACTTTATGACATCATAACTATCTTGAGATTCTAATTACTATTTTACTTCTCAAAGGAAATCTATTTTTACAAATATCCTGTGTTGAGTGGGTTTGTTTTTAATGTAAATAAGACATTAGTGTGTATAATTTCTAAAATAACATTATCATTTATCCCTTAATATTCATTTGTGCTTATGTTTACAAAAACCAAAAAATGTTAATAACATGATATTTATTTTAAGTCCATCTGAAAGATCCCATGGTCCCCAAATAGCTTTTTCTTGTATTTCTTAAATTCAAACATATGTCAGACTATTTTCTTCATTCATTAATTTTCATGTTTTTCCAATGTCTTCTTATCACTTATTGCTTTTCTGAAGTGTTCAAGTGGCAAGGGAAATAGAGTTTTATATTCTGAAAACAGAGGTATTAAAGGTTCATTTACTTGTCCTGTAACTTTTAGGAAATCAATCTCACTTTTTAGAGATTTTTAAAAATATTATTAATCAGAGATATGAGGGAAAAACTAATGCAGAGATTAAGACCAAAACAAAAACAAAAACAAATTTCTCTGACCACAAAGATCACAAATTATATTGAAATATGATGTTGGGGTACGTGGGTGGCTCAGTCAGTTAAGCATCTGACTCTTGATCTCAGCTCTCATCTCCATTTTAGGTCTTGATTTCAGGGTCCTGAGTTCAAGACCCACACTGAGCTCCATGCTGGGCATGGTACCTACTTAAAAAAACAAAAACAAAAACAAACAAACTGTTATCTTAATGTTTCAATGAACTATTTTTCTTTCTCTGTATTAAGTGAATGTTTCTTAAAATTTGAACTGGGCAAATTTTTATTTCCACATACATACAACAGAGATTATTTCATTCATCTTCACAACATTTCTACCAGGGAGGTATGTGGAAGTACTATCCCATTTTATAGAGTTAGAAGAGAGACAGAGAATATAAAATTATCCCTTATAATTCTAGGCCCCCATTTGAAGTGCTCATAGCAGGCAGATGTAAGATATGCCATTGCAATATATAGAGAATATATTAAATTTCAAATGAAGTCTTCCTGTATAAAATATAACAATAAAGTGCTCCCAAATTCCTTTTTATAATACTTGTGGAACCTCAAGTAGGAGATATTAAGTGGACCGACTCTAATTGAGAAATCCAATAGTCATATTCATGAAATAGTTTAAAAATTAATAGCATATTACCTACTCTTGGATTAGAACAAAATTTATTGAAAACAGGGAGACAGTCTTCACATATCATACTTTATGAAATGTGTTTTTATATCAAAATTCTAAGTCAATTAAAATTTAACTCTACAATTCATCTTTGAGCATTTGAAAGTGTTCAAGTCTTCCTATTGCTAATTCTAAAATGATCTGAAGAGTTCACTAGTCAAAAATTTACCAATTCATATGTACTATACTATTTTGGAGGCTGTTATTTCAAAGGTATTTTTTTCTTTGTCTTTTAGAATATGGAAATTTAAAAATGGGATGTAAGGCATAAAATAAGAAATAAGTTAGTGTCTCGTGTTGCCTTTAAACATAGAGTGGTTAGTATTCTGATAGAATGTGAGACGGGAACTTTGCAAGCTAAGCCTACATTTTGTGTGGTATAATCACTCCATTCCCATATCCCAAGGAAAGTGTGATTTTCAGCATGAATACATTTCTCTTGAGAAGTATGCTTGAGAATTTTCAGTAAACAGTAATAGATCATTTTTTTTGTATAACAAATATATCTGTGAAGACCTCAAAAATCACAGTACCCTAGTATATGAATGAGGAATATATGAATGAGAGTCAAGGTCCTGCAAACAATACAGCTTAATATTCAAAATCCCATTTCACTACATTTTCAATTGCATTCTTATTGAAGAATATCATCCTGTAAAACAAAACTTAATTTATTTCTAGTATTCATTAAGTATATTAATAAGCTGGTATTCATATCCTTCTTTATTTTATGAGGCTGAATTAGCTGAGCTTTCATTAAAACTAGTTTTGTTTAGTTGGAGAGAATCCTGAAGTGAAAAAGTCAAACTCCTTCCTCAGAAGCTGTAACTTATTCTTTTTAAGATGTTAGCAATAAAATTCTTAAATTATGCAGTGGTTGAGGTCATTATCATGTGAGAATATGAGAGTGTGCACATCTGGAGAAATGTGATTTTTAAAGAGGTTTAAATTACAAGAAGTTTTTATTTTCCATAAGTAAAACATTCTGCTATTTGTTGCCTTTTGAATTTTATTTTTTGGCTCTAAAATATAGGTAAGGCATTTCTTAATCTGGAAAACAGGGAGGCAACATAGAACTTTCCATTTCTGATCTAAGGACTGCTTATGCTTACTCTTTCAGAAAAATCAAAATCGGAACTATTTCTTTATCCAACCCCACCTGATATAGAATTCAGCAGGAAGAGAAGTGCTTTTTTGTTTGTTTGTTTGCTTTTGGTTTTGTTTCGTTTTGTTTTTCTGTAGGCTAAAGAAATGGAAAACTGATTCTCTGGAAGCTGTAGTTGAACAAGGATTTACCATCTCATTTGGCTATTGCTTTCACTCATCTTTCCTCAATAGTCATAAGGGTGCCATTTAGTAAAGTACTAATTCTATGCATTGCTTGGTCCTCTGGTGGCCTTGACATTCATACTTTAATTTATTATCAAATTCTTAATTGACATCCAAGAATTAAATTACTTATTGTCACATCCATCCATACATAAAGTTTATTGCTTACTCTTTCATGTATTATGGAAATTTCATATATCCAAATTTGGATCATTTATGATTGGGACTAAATTTTGAAGATCAGAATTAGTATCATCAGGGATGTGTTACCTAAATTCTTAGAACAAGTATGGGAGAAAATAGACTGGTTCCTAAATAACCTATTAAAGTCATTGTTATATTTACACATTGTCTCTCTAGGACTTTTTAACAAATATTAATTAATGAATATGAATCACACCTACATTCTCATGCCCACATCTACTACTAAACGGTAAGAAAGACAGCACTGTTTTCTAGGAGAACATAAGTAAAAAGGACAAGAAGATGATTTCTCCAATTGAAAACACTCCAGATATTTTTAGTACAGTGATATCAAAGCTCAATAAAATTGTGATATGGAGCAAAATGAAGAAACTGTTTCTTTTCCATTCAGAAAAAAAAAATACTTTCCAGAAGGTAGGCGGCATAACTTATGTATAGAATGGCATATTTATTGACTGCTTGTCTGATGGTTAAAATTATGCATCTGGAGCGGGTACAGAAGATGATACTGAATGAACAGTCACCCTGCAATGCTCTGTTAGTGAGGCTGAACCACTGCTGGAGTGCCAGTCTCTGCCAGCTGCACTTTTACTTGCTGTATCTTGTTGAGGCTTGTTTTAATGATGCTTTTGGGGGTTCCAGAACTTAATTTTATATGTTAATGTGACATGCAGCCGTATATGTTATTGAGCTCTAGAGATGCCCATAGTCAAAAATAACTCCTTTCTATTGCCCTCCTGACTCTCACCTTAGATATTAAATTGTTAACCAGTCCTCACCGAGGTATTCCCAGACCACTTTTTAGATGAGATCCAAAGTTTTATTTCCATTTTCGTATGAGGAATTTGCATGCAATTTAAAAATCCATGAGGCTTATTTAATGATAAAGACTATTTGAAGATACAAATTTGAAAGCTTATTTTATTTTATTTTTTCTTTTGAAGGCAGAAGAGTTGAAGGTAGAATGGATGTTTGTTTTCTAAAGTAAACTGCAAGAACTTGTATACTTTTCAGGTCTCTTTAGAATTTTTCTAACAAAGGTTTTTTTGTCGGTATTATTTAAATAACCTAAATCTCAGGGTGATTTCACACAATTGTAGTTAGAACATTGATTTTAAAAAGTATCAATAACTTCTCTCTAGAGACACATGTATTAAAGATTGAAAGAATAATGTAGTATCTAGAAAAATTATGAACAGTGCGTTAAAATAACTTAAATGTCAGACCAAATGTAGTTTTAGTATGATTTTATGTATTATTTTTCTTCTCCATTTCACTGCAGTGATTTAATTCAAGATGTCTTAAGGACTCTTGGATGACAAATGCAGCTATCTAAGTGTTATGAATAAAATTTGAAAAGCCACCAAATCCCCTTTGGGTACTTTTCTTCACCCAAGAATAGCATACCTATTAAGGATATTTCAGATTTCCTCAAATTTCACTTAGCTGTATTTTATTAATAAACTGTCAGTTTGTTAATATGATTAAACAAATATAATTGTATTTTTCATTCAAAAATGACACAGAGATGGGTTGTGTTATCTACTGTGTGTAATATATATGTAGTTATACACTAGGAAATGATATAGAATAAAATAGGTTTCATTTATATATCAAAGTACACATATATTAAAGAAATATCATAGAATATGTAAACAAGGGGAAGTTCTCATTTGTATGTGTTGATTGGACACTTCATTTACAACACATAGTTTTCAACCAACTTTATAATGAAATTATTTGTCAATCTGTGATTTTGGCTGTATTTTCTTTATGCAGAAATGAATGGAAAGTTTGTCTTTAATAAACTCAATTTTGTTATGAGACCTTATGAACAGTAAATTCACTTCCCTAGACTTTCACTAAAATAATTTAAATATTTTCATTGGAGTCAGTTGTTTTAATGTTTTAATTATGTACCACATCAACTTAGTATTCATCAACTTTCCAAATACTTGTCATTGTGTAGACGCAATCAAAATATCGTTCACTCATTCATTTATTCATTCATCAATGTGACAAATATTTTTGGTGCCAACTCTGAGATAGGCACTAGGTCACTGCAGAAATGTATAGATAAACACTAGCTACTGCCATTTACAAAACTGGCAAATAGTAAAAGAACCAGAAGACATACAAAATGATTATGTTGCATTGAAACGGGAATCGCAATGTGGCAGGAGTACAGAAAACTGTTAGGTTCTCATGGGGAAAGATTGCATTAAGTTGGGGTATCAGGAAAAAAGAAAACCATGAAGAAGGCAAAAATTGAACTAGACTTTGATAACTGAAAATTGTTAGGAAGAATATCTTTGGTGTGGGAACAAGTATATGCAAATATGTGGAAGCATGGAGAAAGATCTTGAGAACCTGAGAACCTATAGTCCTGTGTACTTGAAGATAACAGAGGTAGTGTAGGAAATAGGCATTAGGTCTATGTTTAGAAATCTTTATCTTCTTAATTGATTGAAGACTTTTCAGGAGACAACAAAGTAGAAAAGTAACCTTATTTATAGTAATTTGGCTACAGCCAGGTCTAGTAGAGTTTGGGAAAATAGTTGCCGAATGCAGGAGCATCAGTTCAGAGGCTCTTACCGCAATCCAAATGAAAAATAACAAAGCCTTAATTGAAGAAGCAGTAGAGCTAGTGAAAAAGAAGAGATGAATTGTAAGACTTTTATGTTATATAATGCTTGGGATTTGACAACTAATTTGCTGTGAAGTACACACGGATAAGGCTTTGTTCCTAAAGGGGCCAAGGCCTTGCCAGTGTTGTTAACAGAAAAAGAAGGCAACTGATCAAGACTGAAAGTAAAGAGAGGTATACTGATTTGTTTTCACATCTGTTGAGTCTGTATGCCAATGGAATATCCCTATAAAATAAATCCATGATGGAATAAGAGTATAGCTCTCAAAATAATTAAACTGGAGAGAGGTATTAATTAAATCGATGGAAATGAATGGATTGACAGTAGAGAACCAGAGAAGTTCACATAAATGAGGGGAGGGGCAAGAAGCATCAGGAAAGGAGTAGTCAGAGATTTCAGACCATCATGAATAATTAAAAACTAAGATAAAGTCATGAGGTGACTGTCATTCGTGAACCTCAAAGAGCAGATTTTTTTTCAGTAACAAGAACAGGTTGCAAGGGACACTGAAATTAGTAAGTACTTAAGTAAAATAGGAGAGAACTAAGATTTGGGGAGTGGAGCTGAACTGAGAAGGGTTGCAGGTTTGGTTAATTGGTAGTGATCTAAGTGGACTGTGGAGAAAGACCCCCAAACAAGAGGGAAAAAAATAAAATGATAGAGTAAAATACTGAAAGGAGGACATTATTGAATCAGAGACATATTTTGGGCAGTGCATTCTGTAAAAAGGCTTCTGAGGTGGCAAAAAAAAAGTGATAAAGAAAGGAAACAGAAAATATCTGGAGTGTGGTGTATGGTAGAGAGAATTTAAAAAAAAATGGATTTGGATGGCTTCTGACTTCTCAGTGAAATCTGGGCAAGACTGAGAGCTATGGATGGCGAAAATATCGTTCATCCACAAGAAGGATTGGTGTTTTTTCATGCTACTAGTGTGAAAATCAGTTAGGGCTGCAATCATTTCAATTGCATTTTGTGCTTCTGGGCTTCATGTGATTCAACACTTGGAGATGTGGCTAATTGTAGCTTCCTCTGTTCCAGGCGGTGTGGTTACAGCAAAGCAAAACAAGATCCAGAAGAGGAAAAGATGCATTTTCATAATGGGCACAGTAAGCAAATTATAAAAAATCAAGAGAAAACAAAATAGAGGAGGTTTTATTTTTATTTTTATGTATTTTCAGACAAGGATATTTGTAATAACTAACCAAAATACTGTGTTTTAAAAAATGTAAGTGTTCTATTATGTTCCTGTAATGCGTATGGGCTTGGGGGCATTGCTGCCTGACTCTAGACAACAGCTAGATGATTTATTCAATTTCTGAAAACAAACCTTCATTATAATTATTAAAAAAAACCCTTCTCAATCATTATAAAAAGCTATTATATTTCAAACAAAATTTCTAGGACAATTCTAATTTCTTCCAGCAGAGTAAGTAGAAAGTTATCATTAAATAACACCATTGGAAGAAGCAAATAAAATTTCTCAGTATCTTTCTTTTTTCTAGTACTTTAGCAGGAATTTCCTGAGCAGATCCTATAGCAACAATCTTCATTCAATGATTTGAAAAAGACTATCCTTTTTAAAAACACAGAAAATCAAGTTTTGATACCATACTTTAAAAACTAGACTAAGTGAGTTCAAATTAATGGTATTTTAAAATATGCATTTTGGGAGGAATCTGGGTGGCTCAGTCGTTAAGCAACTGCCTTTAGCTCAGGTCATGATCCCAGGGTCTTGGGATTGAGGCCCGCTCTGGCTCCCTGCTCAGCGGTAAGCCTGCTTCTCCCTCTCCCCCTTCCCCTGCTTATGTTCCCTCTCTTGCTGTGTCTCTCTCTGACAAATAAATAAAATAAAAATAAATAAATAAAATGTGCATTTTTCATAAATAGTATAGCACTAGTTGATTTGGCAAGTAAATAAAAATAATTTCTTTTGTTTTTGTCACTCTGCTATGACCATAAAAGTCAAAATCATTGAAGCCGTAATTCATGCTGCAAAGCATTGATTCTATTTTCATAGGTCCCATCCTATTTAATGCTATTTATCCTTAAAAAAAAAAAAAAACAACAACAACTTGTGAAATTGGTAGCCATTAATGTGATGAAACTGAGGCTCATAGAATCATAGAGTCTTAGATAAAGCCATGAAGTAACAGGGGTAGAGTGAGAGATAGAACTTATCTTTTTCTTTTGACTTCTGTGTTAGTCTTACTGGACCAAAGCACCAGAAAAATTATTTTAAATTATTATTTTGTAAAATCAAAATTCATCTATGATAGCATTTTAAGTGAAACAGAATAACAAAACAACAACTCACAGCATTTCATTGCCCAGTGTAGGAAACAAACTTACCTTAGTTTGCCTGGGAGACTGACTCTATGAACATTATTGTTGAAAGATATTATCTATTCATATATGTTGTCATATATGAATTTCTTGTACATACCAGCAATCCAGATTTCTACAATTATAATAATGACATAGCTATACAAATGACTCCTATAACTGAGGGGGGTGGGGGCTGTCCTTACAGCTTGGGCATTTCTAGGAATTAGGGATTTAAGCCAGAGTTGCATGTTAATAATGTCTGATTTCATTCATCCTTACAAGCAATTATATTTTAATGCACATTTATTTTTTCCAGTTAAGCTGCCAGGAGTAAGAACTTATATTGATCCACACACCTATGAAGATCCCAATCAAGCTGTCCATGAATTTGCCAAGGAGATAGAAGCTTCATGCATCACCATTCAGAGAGTTATTGGAGCAGGTACAATAGTGTGTTTAACTCATATTTTTATTTATTTCTATTTTTCATATAAAATTTGGGTAGTTAATATACAATGCAATATTTGTTTCTGGAGTAGAATTCAGTGATCCATCACTTACGTACAATTCCCAGTGCTCATCCTAACAAGTGCCCTCCTTAGTACCCATCACCCATCTAGCTCATCCCCCACCCTCTTCCCTCCATCAATCTTCAGTTTGTTCTCTATCCTTAAGAGTCTCTTATGGAAGGACACCTGGGGGCTTAGTTGGTTAAGTGTCTGCCTTTAGCTCAGGTCATGATCCTGGAGTTCCAGGCTTGAGCCCTGCATTGGACTCCCTGCCTAGCAGGGAGTCTGTTTCTCCCTCTGCCCCTCACCCCAGTTGTGTTCTTTCTTTCACTATCTCTGTCTCTTTCTCTCTCAAATAAATAAAATCTTTTTAAAAAAGAGTCTCTTATGGGTTGTTTATGTCCCTCATTTTTTCCTTTTCCCCCTTCCCATATGTCCATCTGTTTTCTTTCTTAAATTCCACATATAAGTGAAATCATATGGCATTTCTCTTCCTCTGACTGACCTGTTTTACATAGCATAATGCATTCTAGCTCCATCCATGTCATTGCAAATGACAAGATTTCATTTTTTTCATGGCTGAGTTATATTCCATTATATATATAATATACTCATTCATCAGTCAGTGGACCTTTGGGCTCTCTCCATAGTTTGGCTATTGTTGATAAGGCTGTTATAAACATCAGGGTGCATGTTTACTTTTGAATCTGTTTGAAACTGTATTTTTTTATCCTTTGGGTAAATACCTAGTAGAGAAATTGCTAGACTGGGATAGTTCTATTTTTAACATTTTCAGGAACCTCCACTGTTCTCCAGAATGGCTGCACCAGTTTGCATTCCCACCAACAGTGAAAGGCAGTTTCCCTTTCTCTGCATCCGTACCAACTCCTGTTATTTCTTGTGTTGTTAATTTTAGCCATCCTGAGAGGTGTGAGGTGATAGCCTATTGTGGTTTTGATTTGTATTTTCCTGATTATGAGTAATGTTGAGCATCTTTTTATGTGTCCATTAGCCATCTGGATGTCTTCTTTGGGAAAGTATCTATTCATGTCTAGTTTTTGACTGGGCTATTTGTCGGGTGTTAAGTTTGATAAGTTCTTTGTAGATTTTGGATACTAACCCTTTATCAGATATATCATTTGTAAATATCTTCTCCCATTCCATAGGATGCCTTTCAGTTTTGTTGATTGTTTCCTTTGCTGTGCAGAATCTTTTTAACTTGATGAGGTCACAATAGTTCATTTTTGCTTTTGTTTCCCTTGCCTGTGGTGATGTGTCTAGTAAGAAGTTCCTACTGCAAAGTCAAAGATGTTTCTGCCTGTGTTTTCCTCTAGCACTTTGATGGTTTCCGTCTCACATTAGGGTCTTTTATCCATTTTGAATTTATTTTTGTGTATGGTGTCAGAAAGTGATCCAGTTTCATTCTTCTGAATGTGTCTGTCTTATTTTCCCATCACCATTTGTTGAAGAGACTGTCTTTTTTCCACTTAATATTCTTTCCTGCGTTGTTAAAAATTAGTTGACCATTGAGTTGTGGGTCCATTTCTGGGTTTTCTATTCTGTTCCATTGATGTATGTGTCAGTTTTTGTGCCAGTACCATACTGTCTTGATCACTACAGCATTGAAATGTAGTTTGAAGTCTGAAATTATGGTGCTTCAAGATTTGTTTTTCTTTTTCAGAATGCTTTGTCTATTCAAAGTTTTCTGTGGTTCCATACAAAATTAGGATTATTGGTTCTAGTTCTTTGAAAAATGGTTTTGATATTGTGATAGGGATTGCAATAAATCTGTAGATTGCTTTGGGTATTATAGACATTTTAACAATATTTGTTCTTCCAATCCATGAATATGGAATGCTTTTCGATTTCTTTGTGTCATCTTCAATTTCTTTCACAAGTGTTCTATAGTTATTGGAATACAGATCTTTTACTTCTTTAGTTAGATTTATTCCTAGGTATCTTATTGTTTTTAGTGAGGTTGCAAATGGGATTGATTCTTTGATTTCTTTTTCTGCCACTTTGTTATTGGTGTATAGATATGCGATGGATTTCTGTATGTTGATTTTAAATCCTGCAAATTTGCTTAATTCATGTACGAGTTCTAGCAATTTTATGGTGGAGTCGTTCGGGTTGTCTACACAGAATGTCATTTCACCTACAAATAATGAAAGTTTGACTTCTTCCTTGCCTTCCTTTTTGTTGCCTGATTGCTGAGGCTAAGACTTCCAGTACTGCACTAAAGGTGAGGGTGGACATCCTTGTCTTGTTCCTCACCATAGAAAAAAGGCTCTCAGTTTTCTCCCTGAGGATGATATTAGCTATGGGTCTTTCATATATGGCCTTATGATGTTGAGGTTTGTTCCATCTAACCCTACTTTGTTGAGGGTTTGTATCAGGAAAGGATGCTGTATTTTGTCAAATGCTTTTTCTGCATCTATTGACAGGATCATATGGTTCTTATCTTCTCTTTTATTAATGTAGTGTATCATGTTGATTGATTTGTGAATATTGAACCACCCCTACAGCCCAGGAATAAACCACACTTGATTGTGGTGAATAATTCTTTTAATGTACTATTGAATCTGATTTGCTAGTATTTTATTGAGAATTTTTGCATCCACGTTTATCAGAGATAGTGGCCTCTAATCCCTCCTTTTAGTGGGTCTTTGTCTTGTTTGGGATCAATATAATGTTAACTTTATAGAATAAGTTTGGAAGTTTTCCTTCCATTTCTTTCTTTTTTCTTTTTCTTTTTTTTTTTTTTTTCTTTTTTCACTTTCCTCCCATTTCTGTTTTTGGAACAGTTTGAGCGGAATAAACATTAGCTCTTCTTTTTTAAAAAAATTATTTTATTTTACTTTATTTTTTTAGGCATTAGCTCTTCTTAAAATGTTTGGTAGAATTCCCTGGAGAAGGCATGTGGCCTAGAACTTTTGTTTGTTGGGAGATTTTTGATTACTGACTCAGCTTCTTTTCTAGTTATGGGTCTGGCCCAATTTTCTATTTCTTCCTTTCTCAGTTTTAGTAGTTTGTAAGTTTCTAAGAAGTTGTCCATGTCTTCCAGATTGCCCAGTTTGTTGTCATATAATTTTTCATAATATTCTCTTATTATTGTTTGTATTTCTGTGGTGTTGGTTGTGATCTCTTTTCTATCATTCATGATTTTATCTTTTTGGGTCCTTTCTCTTTTCTTTTAATTTGTGTTTATATTATAGAATATACCATGACAATATTCCAATCTTTTTTCTTTTTTAATGTCTTGATGTGACATAGAATGTTTTTAAATCATTTATAACTGACTTACTTTCAAAGTGGTATGTTATTTATCATATTTTAATGCTTCCTTCTGTGGAGCTCATATTTTAACCCGACAATGTGAGACTCCTAGGTGGCTGAGTTGGTTAAGCATCTGACTTTGGCTCAGGTCATGATCCCAGGATTCTGGAACCAAGTCCTGTATTGGGCTCCTTTCTCAGCAGGGAGTCTGCTTCTCCCCCTGCCTGCTGCTCCCCCTGCTTGTGCTCTTTCCATCTCTCTCTCTCTGACAAATAAATAAAATCTTTAAACCAGCAAATGTTTGTTTTATAAAATTAAAAAAAACACAGCAAAAACATGTATATTCAAACATGGGATTTTATTATCAACTATTTTTATATTCCATATATAATTTGCAGTACCCTAAACTATTTACATAGTTCAAGTACTCGGTTACTCTGTTTATGAATCATCTCCTCCTTAAAATTATTTCCTTCTTATCCTTCCATAAACTTTCTTCCTTTTCTGTTCTTATTAATGAAGGCACTGCTACTATAGAAAGAGAAGGAAGAGGGAAGTGATTTTCAGACAGTTACATTCAATTTCTTTCTAATGTTTCATTAAGGATTTTGTAGGTGAGATAGGTGAAGCTAATAAGCCCCAGTGTTTTATGATCACCTGTAGACGATTTTTCCCAAAGCACCACTTATTCTTTTACCACTAATAATGAAGTTTGGATTCCCCTTTAATACTGTTTTGTCTAAACATTAATATTCTAGGACTTCGGCATATTATTAAAGATTTGAAATAATTTTGTGTTTTTCCATCTTTATGACAAGGTGAATTTGGTGAAGTTTGTAGTGGACGTTTGAAACTTCCAGGAAAAAGAGAATTACCTGTGGCAATCAAAACCCTGAAAGTAGGCTACACAGAAAAGCAACGGCGAGATTTCCTGGGTGAAGCAAGTATCATGGGACAGTTTGATCATCCTAACATCATTCACTTAGAAGGTGTTGTGACCAAAAGTGAGTACAGTAGAAATTACATGTGTGTGTGTATCATGAATATCTGGGAGTCTTCTATTAGGTTATTATTAATTTCAGAATGGAAAGAAAATTAGCCACAGCAATGCTATTCAAAATGTCTCTAATATTAATAATAACTGTCCTGTATTTTAATAGATTCTTGTCCAAGCTGATCTTTGCAGTTATCTGTAATGATCTTTCATTTGCCCAAAACTCTTATTCAAATATTTCACTTAATTTTGTCTCTTTTGCATATATGTCTCTTTTGCTAAAAAAAAAAAAAGTAAAAAAGTCTGCTCCTTGAAAATAAAGACAGTGTCTTAAATATTTCTGTAAGCCTATTTATACGTAAAGCTAAACCAGTCCATGGTCAGTTAAACATTTTGAGCCCCAATATCACCAAAAAAAGAGACATCATACCTAACTTGTAATATTGTTGAACTGACTAAATTAAGTTATATTTGTGTGTATGTGTGTGTTAATAAACCTGCAGCTAATTAGAGTCGTGAATAAATATTTATTTTAATCTAAGTGAATGCATCAAATACTAGTGGACAATACCCCAAAATTATTATAATTAATTATCACTTCCTTTTATACACCCCGGATTTATTACAAAACTTGTTTACTGTGAATAGGTCCTGACTGAGACAAACTAAGACAACTAAATTTCTCATATTAAGTCAACTAAATTTGTCATATATTTTATATGTACTTGAAACCTTTATGGACACATAATCATATCTAAATTTTATAAATTTTAGTCTAAAAAACAATACTGGAGCTGGGAATACAGATTAGAAATGTCTAATCTCCTAATCAAATATTCTATTTGCTGTTGCTGTCATGAAACTACACATATACATAAAGCAAAATGAAAATATTTAAAATATTTCTGTCCTATTTTTTGTTCTATGTGAGCTCAAACTGCATTCTCCCTTAATAAATGTACCTCTTGATGTTCAGTCTAGGAAGTCTTCAGCTTGTTTTTAATTTACCATGTTGCAACTCACTTTATTTGTGTCCTTAATTTCATGCTCTCTGATCTGATGCTAATTTATTCAACAATTATTCTCAACCTGCAGCACACAGATAATGAGACATAAGTGCAACTAAATCTCATGATTTTTCTGATTGTAGCTGAGGTAGGGAGTCTGAAGTCGCACACCTATGGGTGGGGCCATCATGAACCTTCTTTCTTGTACCACTGCTCTACGTGCCAGAAACATGAGCCTGGATTCAAATTCCTTCTGTGATGTGTTGTTAAAGAGGGCATATCAGAAATATTTATATATTCCTGAGAGACTTCACGAGAAATGATGTAAAAAACCCACAGGCCCTGGGTTAATTGGCTTATTTGCAATACAAGATGCTTTAATGTAATATATACAGTGCCAACTTTTACGATTTGAAGAGATTCAAAATTAAAGGAAAAATAGGAAAAATAATTTTCCTATTGCAGCATCTTTAGTCCTTTAAGATTTATCTTTCCCCACTTGTGGAAATTATTGTCAAAGTTAACTAAAGGAATACTTCTATTGAGTCCTAAAATGATTCATAGTTATATTTCTTAATCTAGGATCATGTACAAATAAATATAATTCTTCTGTAAAATTAATAACTTTAAGCAAAATATTAGAGAAACATTAGAGAAATCTCTCCTTATTTGTTTCTATTTCTATGTCTGAGGAGATAGCACATTCAATGACAACTGATTGTTTAAATAGTCAGACAATTCTGACTTATTAGATAAATTTGCAATTACTTTTCAAATATAGTATTTCATTCTATCTTTTAAAGTCACTTCCATCTTACAGGCTCTTACTATATGTTTTCCAGGGATATTACAGCAATCCTCAATCTAGCCTAGATAATTTTGTCTCATCTTAGCCTATTCCATACATATTGCCCCAAGGTAGATTTTACTAAATCACTGCTTTCCTCTGATGATTCATCACTAAACAAGCAAAAAATGAAGCAAAATATATATACTTTGATGCTTAGCCTCATGTAATTTTGGCCATAACCCCACATTTCACTATTTCCTTTCCAGAAAAACTCTTATCGAGTCCTTGTTCTACCTCTTTGAAATACTTCATTCAGCCCTAAACTGTCCTCTCCACTTTCCTTGGCTGTACTTGACCTTCAATATTAATTCAGATGTGGCTTTATCCATGAGATCATTGTCATTTATCTTCATTTTTTCTTTCTATTCTCAGTGCCTGCCTTGCATACAAGAACCACTAAATAATGTTGAATGGCTCAGTAAAGGAAAGCTTCCCATCTACAAGTAGCTCAGTAAAGGAAAGCTACCTGGTTCTACATTAGAATTTAAGCCTCAAAGAGCCCAGGATTTTGTTGTCTTGCTCACCTGTGTGTTTCTAGATCAGTGCTCAGCATGTGTAGCATTTCATATATCTGTTGAATGAGTGAATTCTCAGCCAGGGACAATCTTATACACTCGATCTTGTATACTCAAGCACTTCATCTTGCTATGTGTGATATCATAGTTATCCCTCCACACGTTTTATCATCCTTACTACAAAATGAGCTACTTGAAATTGATATATGTTTATAGCCTCCCTAGTCTCTATCACAGGGCCAGACACATTAGGTGATTAAAAAAAAAGACATAAATGGTGTTAACTAAGTGGAATGACTAGATGCATTATATAAACATTTAAAACTAGCAAGATATATAGTTTATATTTTATTTTGAAAATCTTATCCCATAAAACTAAGGTTGTTTTGAAAAAAATTCATATGAAGGAAATAGCTTGAGAATCATTTCAAAAGATCTTGTATGTGACACTTACTACTACTACTAATCATTAACATTACTTTAAGAATTTACTAAGCTTAATTCTTTTTATTATCTCCTTTAATCGGCACAATAATTTGTTGTTTAGACACTAGTATTTGTTCTCATTTTACAGATGGGAAAAATTAACTTTAAAGAGGTTAAATACCTTATTTAGTATCATAAAACTAGCATAGAATAATGCCACAATTTTAAAACTTTCACATGGGATGCCTGGGTGGCTCAGTTGGTTAAGCTGCTGCCTTCGGCTCAGGTCATGATTCCAGGGTCCTGGGATCAAGTCCCACATTGGGCTCCTTGTCCAACAGGGAGCCTGCTTCTCTCTCTGCTTCTGCCTGCCACTCTGCCTGTTTGTGCTCTCTCTCTCTCTGACAAATAAATAAATAAAATCTTAAAAAAAAAACAACTTTCACATAACTTCCAAACCCAAGCTTTTAAAGAGTATACATTACCAATCTCATATTTCATCATTCAGTATACACTTGACAAACATTTATTTATTCAAAGATATTAACTGATCACCTAATATATGTCCATAGCTATTAATCAGGATACAGCAGAGATTAAACAGACTGAGTTCCTGCCTTTATGAAGTTTACTTAGGGTGGGAGACAAAAACTAAATGAAAAAATATATTTATAATATATTAAATAAGAAAATAAAGCTAGGTGAGGAAATAAGGGATTGCTTTTGTTGAGGATTGGTAATTTCTATTTTATTTAGTTAATAGCCTCTCTAGTAAGGCTTGAATAAAGTGAAGGTGTGGGTCTTACAAATATCTTGGGACAGAAAGTTGTAGAAATAAGCACCAGCAAGTCTTAAATGCAACTTACATGGGATGTTCAATAAATATCAAGGCCATTGTTGCTTCAATGGAATGAAGGAGAGGAGTCTGGAAAGAACTTAACTTGAAGATGTAGTGCTGCTTCAATGGAATAAAGGAGAAGAGTCTGGAAGGAACTTAACTTGGAGATGTAGTAGGAGGAGAGATGGTGCACAATATTTGGTCCCTATAAAGACCATCTCTTAGTCTTAGCTTTGCAGCCTTTAGAACCAAGATGTGATGGAATCTGATATCTGTGTTACAAGACAGATATCTAGCGGCCATGTAAAGTATAGATAGTAAGAGCCAATGTTTAAGCAGGGAGACCATGGGGAGGCTACAGACATTATTCATACCTCATTATGGACTAGATCAGGGTGCTGATCTAGCATGGAGAGTAATAGTTGAATTCTTTAGATATTTTCAAGACAATCACAGGAAGGCTTCTTGTGATTTAGATATGGAGTGTGAGAAAAAGAGAAGAGTCAATAATTATTAATTATTTGTCATTAGTTCTTCAAAGAAAGGAATTGCCATTTATAGGGAAAAGTCTAGTAGAATCAAGACTGTGGTTGGTAATCAGTAGTTTAGTTTGGACAACTTACATTTGAGAGGCCTATAAGCATGTAGTGACTGATTTACCTTTAGTCCTGAGATGTAAAAATGTAAATGTTTTAAAGTGTAAGTATACTTGAATTTTACAATGTGCATTTCTCGTAAGGAAATAAATTCTATAAACCAGAGATAAACCACAATGGAAATAAATTTAAAGCTGAAGTAGAAATAAAAGCCAGCTCATTGATTCAGTACCTGTTTTTCTTGTTAAGGCATAGAATGAAGTTTAAGAAATATGTGTAAAATAATTATTAGCTATTTATAAGTGTTCTGCCTGATAAAATCTAATTTTTGCTCATCAAAAAATAAAATAGAATCATACAAACAAAATTTATTGTCTCATAGATTGACTATTAGTAAATTAAACATTGTATTTTTAAAGTTATTTTCATTATTAATAAAAAAGTTCATAATTTCCATTCCATAAGTAATCATCTACCTTCAGTAATGTCAGAACAACTCAAATTAATTCCTAATTTGAGAAATGAGCATCTACTGAAAAAGTTTATCAGTGTAAACAATCTGGAATAAAAGAAGATATTATGGAAAGTTTCGAGTTTCTATTTAGAGACATTTGGTGTTTTCATGCTACTGTTTCAGGTAAGGTATATCAACTTTTTACTTTATCATCTTTCCCAAAATTAAAATTACAGAATGTTATAAATGATTTTTCTCTAAAATGTTAACCAACAACTAAAGACCACAATGGAATTAAAATATGAAAACCCTTCTAATTGCCCCATACTTTGTCCTCCCCTCCTTATCCCCTTAAAAAGCATTATCTATTCCTGTTCTAAGCACAAGATTCCATTTTCTGGTTGACCATTAACCATTAATAATTGAACCATGATACTTGAGTTTTCTCAAGTTTCCCTTGGGGTCAAAATAAAAGTAATTTCAAACAGCTGCAAGTGTTAGTGTACTAAATGGAATATAACCCAAACAGAATGACTGAGTGAAATAAAACTGTAGATATGTAAGTATAAGCACAGACTTACTTTTAATTATTTACAAGTCTTGTAAAATATTTCTAAGAGAAACCCAGTGACAGTTATTCTCCAGTGAATTATGATGCTTCTAAGTCAAATGCTCCCTGAATGGAGGCTTAAGCGGCATCAAGTGTTTATTGATGAGCTAATGGTTTCAGAAAAGCATCTGGAATCAATGCAAATAAAATAAGCCCAGATTTAGCTGCAACTTCTGTGATGTGGCCTAGTTTACTGTTTCTCAAAATTGTACATGCCCCTGAGGATATTGTAAAATGTAGAATGTGTGTCATTAGATCAGATTGAGCACTGGGATTATGCATTTCTAATATGCTCCCAATGGATGACAGCTCTCCAGACTGTTGGGGCAATGCTATGAAAAGCAAGGGCTAGAGCAACATTCTCCAAAATTTGTTTTACCTAACTTTGATATATCTTATGGAAAAGGACTGCTTTGTCAGGGGTGGCATATTCTCTCTTCTTTTGGATTTGTGATGGACATTAGCACCAAAAAAGTTGCAGAGTAAGGAAACAAACTCAGTTTTTCTATTGTAGTAAAATAACCTCACATGTATCTTTCTTCTTGCATTTTCAAGTGTGAAAACTTCAGAACAATCAGAACATATATAAGTAATAGTCATATGTAAGGTTATATGTGAGGTTCTATTATTTACTGAGAGAAGCTGACTTCCTACCAGATCTGCCATTAATGATTGGATAGTTTGTCATGCCATAGTCATGATTACCAAGCTTGTATTAACACAAAAGAGTAAATAATTGTGAGGTTTTAAAATAAAATAAAATAAAATAAAATTTAAACTTTAAAATAAGTATTTTGAAATTATAGGTATCATAGTGTGGAGGAAAGGAAAATAGCTTTTATAGTCAGATGGACATAAATTTGATTCCCAGCTTCGTTTCTTATACATTTGCACTCATCAAGCCTTCTGTTTTTTTTAATTTTTTTATTTTTTTATAAACATATAATGTATTTTTATCCCCAGGGGTACATGTCTGTGAATCGCCAGGTTTACACACAGCACTAACCATAGCACATACCCTCCCCAATGTCCATAACCCCACCCCCCTTTCCCGACCCCCTCCCCCCAGCTCCCCTCAGTTTGTTTTGTGAGATTAAGAGTCACTTATGGTTTGTCTCCCTCCCGATCCCATCTTGTTTCTTTTCTTCTTTTCCTACCCACCCCACCCCCCATGTTGCATCTCCACTTCCTCATATCAGGGAGATCATATGATAGTTGTCTTTCTCCGACTGACTTATTCGATGTGGTTAGAACTAGAAGGTATCATGCTTAGTGAAATAAGTCATCAACCCATCTTATATTGAATCTTTTTAAGCCTGACTTTTCTTTTTCTGAAAAATGTCTTCTGTAATGCCATTGTTATAGAATTTAATAAAATTAAAAATAACACTGTGCCTTGTGAAGAGTGAAAATCCAATAAATCAACAAATTGTAGCTCTTTTATGATTGCCAATACTGAATGACTAAAATAAAAGGGTGGTGAATTCCATAAATATGTTTCTATTTCTACTTAGACTCTGCCTGGGCTAGGTCTTTGGTAAATAATATAAAGTAATATAAAAACTCTACTCTGTGATTAGAATCATGTTTTGACATGCTTTATGAGCTCATTTTATATAGATTTTTGATAATATGCTTTCAAAATTATTGGCAAATCTATTTTTTGTCTGTACTTCAAGCTGGATAATGGAAAATGATTTATACAGTTTTATTGAATTTATGAGGGTTAGAGTAAGCCACATAATTATTGCTATGTCATTCTTGCAGGCTAGCACGAATTGAGACAAAACATAAGCCAAACTAAATATAATTAGCATTAAAATGACTCAAGCATGAAAAATAATCGAATGGGTCCTAAAGTGTCTTTTTCTTGTCAACAAAAGAAGATCATGCTTGTTTGCAAACATTCATTTTAATTGCTTTTCTCCCATTTTCTAGAATGTGGGAAGTGTTTTAGTTCCCTATCATACTTCTCAAATATTTTTTGTTATTGATATTACAACCTACACTGTCATAAATAATTAATCTGACTTTTAAAACTAGGTGATGAAATCTAAGAAATCTTATAGAACAAATGCCAGGTGCCCATTTCCCTAAAAATTAATCACTTATTTTTTTCTATCCAAATGTATATTATTCAATGTCAATAAATCTTCTGATCAGTTCATTAACTTTAGAGCATACACTTTTTTCTCCTAAGCTCAGTGAATTTAAAATATGACTGTTAGTTTTATCACTCCACATTAACCTCACTATATTTTAAAAGTGCCCCTTTACTATTTAATAAAAGCACGCTATTAAAATTTATATTTTTAAGACACAAACTCATCAAAGAAAAATATATTTACATGGGAATCCTTTCCAATTTTTGCTCAATAAACCTTGGGTGAGCAGTACTAAATATTTACCATGGACCCATAATGGTAAAAAGAAAAATTTTTTAAAAAGGAGTCCAACAAATTAAAGGTAGATAAAATGAAGAAATTCTAGAAAAAGAGAACAGGAGAAAACGGAAACTTTTGTGAGTAGGGCTATAGGGAAGTTGCTGCAATCATGAAGGACTTGAGGCAGAGTGAGTAATGACAGCCAAGGATCAGCTTTCAGTTTGATGGACAAGACATCCACCATACATTACGAACTAAGGGGCGCCCATGAGGGGAAGCTAACACTATCTTCTCTGGATATCTGCTGGAAATAAGTTCTTTCAATTCCAGTTATACTATGACAATTTCCCCAACGGGTTTCTGTAAATAGGGGTCAAAGTCAGAATAAAAGAGCTACCCAGGCAGATTCCAGAAAATGTAGGCCTCCTAGTTGGATCAGTGCTGATGTTTAGCCAGTACACACTCTTTGGCTCTATTAGCTGTACGTTTATTGAAACACTTCGTTAGTGTTTGCTAAAAAGCTGCTGCCAGGATTGCCCAACTCAGCTTCATCCCCGTTATTTCTGAGTTCCTGAAATCAGGCAAATGAAGGGGTTATGTCTAATACAGTAGGCCGTTCTGGGATACTCCAGCATTATGTCCGGTGTAACTTCGAATACCTAGATCCGTGTGCCACAGCAGGTGTCAGAAATTCTGGCTTTCACCATTGGGGTGGTACTTTAGTTGTGGACTTCGAAAAGAAAATGGGCTTCAACATTAATGAAAGTCTGAAATGGGCTCTTTGATGTGAGAACTGGACCAAAGGGGTCTAAGCGGAACTTTGTCTATTTTAAAATTTCTCTGAATTACAAGTATTTCTCCATTTATGATATTATGTTGTAATTTACTAAAGAAAAAAATTACAATCTTCTTTTCTGTTGTGCTGTGACATGCATTTACAAATATGTTATGATTTGTATTTATTTATTTATTTTACTATTGTGGGCTGTTGGTTTCTTAAAAAAGTATTTCCCAACTTATCTCCTATCACTTCTGGATGGATGAAGTGAAAATCCAGGGTTCTAGCCATAGTTGAATTTGATGGTTTCTTTCATGACCAGATGCCTTGGCACATGCTACCTCTTCTTGCTGGAGTATCTGCCTCCTTCTATGACATGAGTGACCCCTGAAGCCTTCAAGGTTCAGCTCAAATGACATCCCCACCTCTAGTGCTCATTCTCTGCACTTGTAGTGTTTCACCTAATGTAGGCATCTTCAAACATATGCCTAATGAATTATTTCAGACAAATTTTTAAATTACTTTTATAAGCATTAAAGAGGAAGAGAGAAATGTGTCTCTGGCTTTATAATATACTTATCACATCCCATTAAAAGAATATTCCTTCTGAAGTATTTTTTAAAAAAGATAATTATCTGAGTAAGAAATTAGACAGTCCCATGTTTTTATTTGAAATAGTAAGTTTTAAGTGATCTTGACATTGAAATGAAAAATGATTTTTTCTTACTAGTTATTTCTTTTTATTATGTAATTGTCTAACTTCCTATAGCTTTATTTGCACTTCTAGATAGTGTATGAATAAATATGCAGGTTCTAATTCTATGACTTGAATTATTCACTTAAGAAAAATACAGACGTCCTTCTGGAGAATGTCATTACGTTAATTATAATGCATTTCCTGAATGTATGAGCATTGTTTCCCCTCCTAATACGTAAAGTTTATTAATAGATCTATGAGATAGATTTTTCTGACATAAGGTCTCTTTACTTACCTCAAAATAAATTAATACGAATTTTATGTGGCATGCTTTTATTAAATAGTAAAGGGACATGTTTTAAAATATAGTGAGGTTTGGGACGCCTGGGTGGCTCAGTCAGTTAAGCCTCTGCCTTCGGTTCCGGTCATGATCCTGGGATCCTGGGATGAGCTCTGCATCAGGCTCCCTGCTCAGCGGGGAGCCCGCTTCTCCCTCTGTCTGCTGCTTCCCCTGCTTGTCCTCACTGGCTTCTTCTTTATCTGACAAATAAATAAATGAATAAAATCTTTTTAAAAAGGTGAATATGGGGTGATAAAACTAATAGTCATGTTTTAGATATTTTCTCATATAAAGAAGGGCTTTTGATCTTGTATCTTTCATTTTGTATCACAGATATATTATATTCAAAGATGCCATAATTTTATAGGGAATAAAATATGATCTATATTCTCAGCCAACTTATACCCAGCAAGAAAGTTAACCAACAAATTCTAAGTGATAGGCTGTACTGTAAGTGACTTGCATGACCCTATGACTTTCTGGATGCTCACCACAGCTCTACGCGGTAGGTGCCATTAACACCCTTATTTTACACATGGGAAAAATGAGACACAGAGCTAATAATTGACTTGCCCAAGATTATGTCATAGTAAGTGATTGTTCAGGAATTCAAAGGTCAAAGAACAGCTAAGTTCTAGCTTGTCCTTCTGTACCAGACGTGGAAGGGGGAGGAAAAAATGATTTCAAGAGAAGTTTCCAGATAGCAAGAGGAATTAGAACAGAGTTCTGAAGAATGAAAATATTTGGATTGATAGAGATTGTGTGTGTGACAAAGGAGAAAAAGAGAAGTAGTCATGAGGAAAAGAGTTACAAGAATATAGAAAGAAAGTTAGGAAAATACAACATATAGTCAAGGATTCTTAAGTAGTGCGGTTAAATGGCACAGGAGTTTTTGTTCAGAATTGTGGAAAAGAAAATACATTCACAATGCTTTACCATTACCTCTAACATAAAATGCACCCTCAAACTCATTTTGACATAAATTGATTTGAATATTGAAAATGATGTATTATTATATCTTAAATGCCAATGTTATTATTCTTCTGATACTTTCTTCTCATTAGCCCCACCCATTACAGTAAGATAACAGCATGTCATGAATTTACTTGCTATTCGAAGAGGACACTTTTTAAGAGAATATGTATAGTTTGGACAAAAATTAAACCTTCTAGTAAACTTTTCCTAGATAAGAATGCAAAATCAAAAAGTTGCAGTTCATACGACTGTTTTTTTTCCAGGCAAACCAGTGATGATAGTGACAGAGTACATGGAAAATGGATCCTTAGATACATTTTTAAAGGTAGGTTTGAAACACGTTATTACTCAAGGTGTTGTTTGTATGCTGCCTGTGATGTTGAAGTTGAAATTGAACCACTTTGGAGTTTTTAAATCAATCGAAATATCTGGAGTCAGAATAGTTATACTTCAAAAAATAGAATTTGGCTTGTAAATTGCCCTTTCCAGAAACTTAAACAAACCTAATTAGTATGTCCCTACAGTTTTATTTAAATGTTTGTTAATTTGCCCTGCAAAAAATGAAAGAAAGAGGTGATAAAGGAAGAAAGAAGGAAGGAAGGAAAGAAAAGGAAAGGGGTATTAAAAAAAAAAAAAAGAAGATTTTCTACAAGTTCCTAACCTGCTCAGAGTATCTAGTATCAAGGAAAAAAGTGTCTAAGGTCCATGAAAACCATCTGTATTGATGAAAGGGTCAAATAGACTCATCATAATCCATCTGAGATCCAGCCACTCTGTACAAGAGGAATGGCCACGTAGTAATAGACAGTATCCCTAATGCTGTCAGGTCTTCTGGGTTGCAGGAAAACCTTTTTACCTGCAAGTGTCTAAATTTTATTGTTGGTACCTCTCTGTATTACTATTCTATATCTTGTGCCAGACAATGTAACATATTTGCATGTCTGATTAAACCTATAATCTGTTGGGGCACCTGAGTGGCTCAGTGGGTTAAGCCTCTGCCTTCGACTCAGGTCCTGATCCCGGGGTCCTGGGATCGAGCCCCACATCGGGCTCTCTGCTCGGCGGGGAGCCTGCTTCCCCCACTCTCTCTCTGCCTGCCTCTCTGCCTACCTCTCTGCCTACTTGTGATCTCTGTCAAATAAATGGATAAAATCTTTAAAAAAAAACACAAACCTATAGCCTGTTACTTCTTCACATTTCATATGGCGACTGCTACCACTGATTAGGCGAAGTGATGGGATGATGGCCTTTCTGAGGATTATTCCAGGATCCTGTGCATTGATGATGGCAGTCTACTGACCAGGCCAAGTTTTCTTCTAATCTCCAGTCTCTACCAGATTCTGTTACCAAATTTCTTATACATATCTTCAAATTCTCTAGGCTCTTAAGGCCATATTATTCCTACTTTTCAAAATAATCACTAGGTGGGCGTTATGCTGTGTTCCCATGCTAAGTCCAGGGCCCCTGACAAAGTCAGCAAGCTGCCGAGAAACACTGTCTTCCTGGTCATTGCTCCATCCTCTTCCTCCCATGTGTTTCTGGAGAATCTCCTTTATCTCTTCCGGCCACTTTTTTTTCCCCCCAATATGCCTATCCTGCTAGCTTATCTCAAAGCACCTCAAAAAAGGCACAGTGTTCATCTAAGGTAGGCACTAGGTTGGAGGGATGAACGTACTCCTCTGATGACTGAGAATAAAGGAATCACAATGCTAGTTAGGGCAACTAACTGAAATTTTTGACAAGGGCTTTCAAAGCCTTGTTGGCTTTGACCAAGCAGAGGACTGATCTGTGTCACAAAGTTAATGATGTGTTTCATAATTTTTCCATTCTCCTTCACATACAAATTGCATATGAGATCGGTGAGAGTATTAATTTGGGGCTTGAAGGCAGATCCTTTTAAATGTCCCCCCAGTGATTGTTGTTGCTGCATTAATATTTCTACATCATTTTAATAGAAAAACGATGGGCAATTCACTGTGATTCAGCTTGTTGGCATGCTGAGAGGCATCGCTGCAGGAATGAAGTACCTTTCTGACATGGGCTACGTGCATAGAGACCTCGCTGCCAGAAATATCTTAATCAACAGTAACCTTGTGTGCAAAGTGTCTGACTTTGGACTTTCCAGGGTGTTAGAAGATGACCCTGAGGCAGCCTACACCACGAGGGTAAGATCTGACAGAATGCATTTCTGACACAGTAGATGAGAGACAATTAATTTTTAAAGATTTTTAAAGGAAATAGCAAAAAGGACATTCCTCTCACATAGGAAGACAGAGAGAGAAAGGAATGGTGGGGGGGAGATAAAAAAATCTGATAATTCTACTTGTTGAATATCAGCAAATTTATAAATTAAACTCAAATAAAGTATTCACTTTCTGGGGCACAATAGTTCATTTTTCTTCCTACAGATACTGAAAACAAAAACTTTGGGTTCAGAATGCATACAACAATATATAAATTATTCAGAGTTTTAAATGTAAAAAAGAAAGTTAAAGAGAGAATCTCCTACATTAAAAGTAATTAATATTATATATATGAATATATAAACATGTATAACATTATTGGATAACTTAAACTCTCTGCACTATAGGGTCTGCATTTATAAAAGAAATACAGAAATAGCTAAACCTATCTTCTAAGGACTCACATGAAATAAAAGAACTATTCCTTCAAAAAGTTTTGATTTACTGGAGGTATTTTAATGCCTAATTACTTCCCTGACATGCTATATTAACTGTTAAGCTCACATCTATGGAAAATTGGTCACTAACTCATGTTGTCATAATTAGCATAAATCAACATCCTTTTCCAGCACAGTGATTGCTTCCTGAATCAATATGGTATGTACCCGACAATTCTTTTCTGCTGGCAATACCTGTGGGTATTGGTACAACAGAATTTTCTGGGCAGTCGGTGTATTGCACATTTTGAGTTTGAATCCCTTATTTTAATTCTAAATCTTTTCAATGTCAAGAAAACATGAAATTAGATATCCTTAATGTTCCAACAGCTTGGGAAGCTAGAAATATTTTTAATTGTATCTTTTTCACTATAGGATTTGGTTAACTTTTGTTTCAATACAGAAGAACACTTCTGGCATCTCACATTAAGATAGATATATTACACATTTGCTTATTTATTTCAATTTTTAAAAAAATTACTTCTACTCATAGCCTAAGAATAAACTCTTTTCATAGATTATAAGGCTGTGTTTGTTTTCATTTTTTTCAGTGTTGCTTTGTAACTCATGGATGTTTAGGGACTGTACTATACTGAAAATCAAGAGTAACTTATCTAAACAAACAAAGCCCTCTAATCGTTAGCTTAATAAATCAATAAATTAATTGGTAGAATATCCCTCTTCTTCTAGACCTAATTATCACTGTCATTATTTGCCTTGAATGAAACCTCAATTAAGAATTCTCTTGGGGGACGCCTGGGTGGCTCAGTTGGTTAAGCAGCGGCCTTCAGCTCAGGTCATGATCCCAGCGTTCTGGGATCGAGTCCCACATCGGGCTCCTTGCTCAGCAGGGAGCCTGCTTCTCCCTCTGCCTCTGCCTGCCTCTGTCTGCCTGTGCTCGCTCTCTCTCTCTCCCTCTCTCTCTGACAAATAAATAAATTTTAAAAAAAGAGAAAAAACAAAGAATCATTCCCTTCACCAGTAAAAAAAAAAAAAAAAAAAAATTCTCTTGGGATTAGAGCTACATTTAATAAACAGCCTAAGCAAGAAGGAGGTTATAGAAAAGTCCATTCCCAGTATGATTGGTTGGTATCTTGGTTAAATGAATAAAATAGATTTGTCAAGGTCTGTGTCAGTGTATCATGCTGGGGAGAGGGGAACGGAGGCAGAGTTCCTGAGACCCGCAATACCTACTTCTCTGAAATGAGCTGTGAGACAGCAGTTTGTGGAAAATCCATATACTGAGAGATGAGAAGATAAGGGAACTTCAGATAATTGTGATGTCAGATATGATGGTCAGAGGACCAGAGGAAAAATCCTAGGCCGAAGTTTGAAGTAAATCAACAAACTATGATTTTAAGAGGAATAGTGAGAACATATCCCAATTACACATGGCCATGCCTAATGGTTTGATCTTATCTATGAATGCTTAATTAACAAAAGTACATGTCAGGAAAGTCTTCTTAAAGTGGTATTACCATATATATAAAGGATAAATAATTTAAACATAGTTTGAGTAGTTCAAATTAACCTCAGCTCATGGAACAACTCTAAGCATTACATCAAACTGTTATTTCCCCATGTCTTGAAACTTTGATTCATAAAAAGCAACTTAAGTTCCATTTTTTGCTAGTGTTAAATTATATCCTCTCTGCAAAATGGGAAGGCATAAGTTAATCTTAATCTTTTTTATATGAAAATATTCAAAGCCTATGCATTTCCCCCTTAAATATATTTTTTGCCTGTGGATGAAATGCTTGGTTTCCTGAGTTTGCCTGCAGGATATAAAAGTGTTTATTTTGTGAACTAAGAGGAAACCTACCAAACCATTTTTTTTTACCATTAAAAAATTCCAAACTTGATAATGTCATAAGTTTTCTCCACAATCTAATTGCCATAATTTTTAATATGGTTAAATTAAATGAGAGATCTATTTCTTAGGTGAAAACAAAAACAGTCTGTAACATAACAAACACAAAAATACATTGGCAGAAAATAAGAGAAGTCAAGTCTAAAAGAAATTGCACAGTGATAGGGACAATATAACTATATGTGATTTCCACGCTTGTCTTATTAACTGTTAAACCTCTCGGGGTTGCATTCAGCAATCAAGACTTCCCTTTATAATTCCTATGTTAAAGGAAAAACCAAAAACAAACAACAACAACAAAAAACAACCACCAACAACAAAAACAATGCCCTGGGAATTTTAGTCCTTTACTCTCTGTTAGAAAGTCATGAGAGTATACCTTATCGATTTGCTTGACTGCCCGCTTTCCCCTCATCGAGCTGCCATCATGATACTGTAATTGAGATGTGGGTCCTGTATGTGTTCCAGTAGTCAAACAGAATTTAAACCAGAAACCTTCCGGACAGCCAATTAGTAGTCAGCCTACAAGTGCTTACGGCCTGAGATATGTGAAGAGAGACTGCATGCTGTCAAACAGATTCACTTAAAAATGCTACATCTCTTTCTAGATCTTTCTAGTGAGGCAGCAATATCCTGAGATTCATTTGAAGTATGTGGTAATTCTTTATTCTTTTTCAATTTTAGGGAGGCAAAATTCCAATCAGATGGACTGCCCCAGAAGCGATAGCTTTCCGCAAGTTTACCTCTGCCAGTGATGTCTGGAGTTATGGCATCGTGATGTGGGAGGTTGTGTCTTATGGGGAAAGACCCTACTGGGAGATGACCAATCAAGATGTAAGTATGGAACTGCTCTCCTTCAAGTCTGGAATGAAGTGCTTTGTTCTCTGAGTCAGGAGACAGAAAATTTTTCATTTCTCACGATGACAGTTGCCTAAAAAAAGGAAATAATTTGCTTATCCTCCGATCTGTTTTGTTGTTGTCAAAATAGCCTTTATGCAGAAACTCAAAATAAGTTAGTACAAAGGAAAGGAAGTTACTATTACATAAGTCAGTCCCTTGCCAGACAGTGTTAGCTGTACTATAGTGACAATTCTCTCATTTTATGTTACTTTTTCAAAGATGAAGAACAAGCCATCAGAGAATGAATACTGACAGCCAAGTTTTTATGATTTGCATTTGATAAAGGCAGCTAATACCCCAAACCAAAAGGATGAATGATATTCATTTAATAGTGGATTTCTTAGGGGATAAAAATAATAATCTATGTTTCTTTAAATTAAAATATATATATATATATATAAGAAGAATTGGATTGTCTATTTAATTTACAGAAAAGCACAGATTCTTTCTTATATAGAAAAATAATTCACACTTAGAATAACAGGAAACTAAAATTAAAGGATCTATGAAAAACTCTTCTATTCAAGTTCAGAATGTTTATTATGTGATGCCTGACACATGGCTCTTTGGTCTTTGCCTTTGTAATTTTCCATTGTTACTATTCAATACAGTCCTTCCCATTTTGGATTACGCTGAAATTTGATATTTGCCCTTCAAATAAAAACAACTATGAAAGCAACTAACATTTCTTGAACCCTAACTATGTGCCACATACTGTCTTAAGTGCTTTATCAACTACCTCATTACTTCTTTCTAAAACCAGTATATGGAGCAGTCTTAACTCAACAGCATACAGATTTAAATCATTTATTTTTCCTCCAATTATTTCTTTCATCCATGCTCTGTAAAATCTCCCACTCCTATGCCTTCAGGGGTTATTAGATAGATACTACAGCTCTTCAGCTGCATTTTATTGAAACAACAGTCCCATGCCAGTAATTAAGATTCAATTTCAGATAGAAAATTTCAAGTCCAGTCTAAATCAAAGTCAATGCCATATCCATTTCAAAGTGGTTTCCGCATCTACAGAGCCAGCCTGACCCCCACTACCTAGACTGGGAAGGATGAATGGTCACGTGTTTACTCCTCTTCCTCCTCTGTCAAAGTTTGTACCTGGATTTTTCAGAGTTGTCCTTGATGGATATGCAGAAAAGAAAGGGCAGGATTGTTTTTATGTTAGTTTGATGATGCCTCCTGTTGGTCAGATCCCCGAACACTGGTTTTCCAGTGAGGTGTGTGTCAGAGCTCTTGCACAGACTTCTGGGGAAACCCTCGCTCTGCAGGTCACAAGAGGGTGAGGGTGCACTGGAACTTCCCACAGTTCCTCTCACTCGCTGCCTTCTCCCGACCTCACGGTCTCTCACCATACAGTACAGGTGTATACCTCACTGGCGGGAAACCCGTTCTGGGTTTGCTTGGGCCATTTTCCTTCTTTTGGACTGTGATTCAGACTGCTCCAGCCAGCCTGCCTTCTTCAAATCTCTCTGGGTGAGAAACCAGGGTCATACTTCAGCTTTTCCAAGAGTAATTTCACAGCATTCTTCTCTGATAGGAACACTAAATTGGGCTTAATGCATTCCTACTTCTCAACAAGCCTACAGCAAGGCAGCCAACCTCCCCTTTTTGTAGTTACTATGAATTGCTACAGTTGGTTTTCTTTGTGTCCCACTCAACTTGGCTTTGGGAGGGAGTGCTGACTTATAGTTCTCTAAATTTAGGAGAACATAGTATCCTTTTTAGGTTTATTATTTTTGGCTAGGGCTATGGTAAAAAAAAAAATCACCGAACTCTTATTATATATTTGACAACTCATCAGGAAGATGCTGTTGTTATTCCTATTAAGTTAAGAAATGGAGCTTAGAGAGATTAAATGACTTTCTTAAGTTCACAAAAAATAATAATAATCGTTACACCAGAAATTTAAACAGGATTCCTTAAAATTTGTGTACCAAACTACCGTGCTGTCTCTGATTGAATCAATGTCTACTTCTTCGTTTTGTTTTCAACCAATAAGCCTAGATCAGCCTTTTGAATGAGTATAAAGTAGTCAACTCAATACATAATAATTACTCTGAATTTTTAGTCTAAAGGAAGACCACACCTATTTGCTATTTACTATTCTCCAGAAAAATGCCAAACAGTAACTTGAACTATAGCATACTTCACAGTTTGGCTTCCAACTTTTCTCAAGGATTATGTTAATGCTGTTCTCTCCTTTAACGTTTGTGAATGTGTTTTATTCTGCCATGAAGGCAGTGTTTGTTTCTTCACTCAAAGAAAACCTTTACCCTTTATTTGACTAGTTAACTTCTTCTCAAACTTACAATATTTTGACTTCTCATTCTGTCATTCAGAATTTTTAGTCCTTCCCAACTATGTGTATGATATGTGGAGCCTTGTCATCTACAGTATTGGCAATTTTACCTGGTACAGTTGCATCTATCACGACTAAAATTATAGACCACAGTACAACATGATGTGAGGTGAATGCTCGTAAGTTTTTCTGTTGATCTTAACTGGCTAGGCTCATGTTCCTGGAGTTCGCTGGTCTACACTGGCGCACCTTTGCTCTAACCCATGTGGCCTTCATGTTCCTCTGGAGACCTGCAGACTAGCCTAGCTGTGAACTCATCTGTCAAGTGCCTGAAGGGCCCGAGTGATCCCAGTGGCACCTCATTTCTGTAACATATCTGCTAAAGTCACATTAGCCGATCCTGTAATCAAGGGATTGGTCCAGTCACACTGTCTGTTGTGAACGGACAGTAGAAAGTTACATGAAGAAGGGCATAGAACCTGGGAGGGACAAAGGATTTGGGACACCTATATTTTTCTGATTTTAGCCATTTGAGAGTCTTGATATTCCATCAGATAACTTTATTTCAAACGATTTAGAAAAATAAAAGGGAGTGCTGATATAAATTCTCAGGAATTGTAACAATAAAAAGTAAAATTTTGGCCTTGGCTGGGTTTTCCAAGAATCTAAATAAGGTTTACAGTAAATGATTATACAATTGCAGATCTTCCTAAAATGTCCGATTTTAATAGAATGTACACTAAACGCTATATATTTTCTCACACGTTCACACTCATTAGTGGAATTTAATTTCTATGTATAGCACTAAGTTTGATACCCTCAATTTCTGTTCCAATTTGTATTCAAGAAACAGGACAGATCTACTGCATTTGAAAATCGTGATCACTGAATATTTCTTTGGAAAAAAATTCTCAAAGAGCAAAATAGAAGTACTGATTTGGAGTTTTGAATGCTATATCCCATAATCTCTACAGTGCAGATACTACCTGATTCTAAAAAGGCATTGCAACATGAAAATATGACATTACCATACATGCAGAATATTCTAAATCTCTCAGAGGAGACCTTCCACTGTGTTAAAGAGACAGAACACTGCAGTCAGTTTCTTTTGATATAGGACTGCTTCCGTCATCTCAGAGGAAAAACAGAACAACACATAATAAAAATAAGCTAGAATGACTAAGATAATTCTAATATCAGACCATGAACTCCATGAACTAAGATAATATCCTGAAGTCAGTAGAAGCTTCTTTATTTGATAGAATACATTTTAAATGTCAACATTTTTTGAACTTAAAATCAAAACCAAAATAAGAGATTTGTTAGCATCACATTTTTATATTTAGTGACAGTCTTTCTCTTGCATTTTTTAGGAAATGTATGAATACATAGAATATACTAAGCACATAGGTTATAAAATGTTTTAGAAACTCATTTATTGGCGCCTGTGTGGCTCAGTTGTTAAGCGTCTGACTTCGTTGAGCTCAGGTCATGTTCCCAGGGTCCTGGGATAGAGCCCCACATCGGGCTTCCTGCTCTGTGGGGAGCCTGCTTCTCCCTCCCCAACTCCCCCAGCTTGTGTTCCCTCTCTCGCTCTCTGTCTCTGTCAAATAAATAAATAAAATCTTTTTTAAAAAATTAAAAAACCCACCTCATTTATCTTTCTCAATCTTCTCATGTTAGAATTACTTGAATTACTTCTGTTGTTGTTGTTGTTCTTTTTTTTTTTTTGACATTGAGTTTTCTACTACTATTTCTGTTGGCCTAGATCTTACTCTAAGACAGCAAGAATTTTTGACCCAGAAGGATGTCAAGCTACTTTGTACTGGGTGTGCTTCTTGTCCTCTTTCTATTCTTTGTTGTAATTACTGATATATATAGATATGCATCTGGTATATATATCTTTTATCACTGGAATATTTCATGGTAAAATAACTACTTTATGATAGCACACAACATGTTATAATCAACTAAAGTATGAAGAATTCAGTTTTCAGGTAAATACTGAATATTACCAAGATTTGACAGTGAACAAAGTATTTGACTTTTGGCCTCAGTAAAACAGTATCTAAAATGAGTGTATTTGGGGCGCCTGGGTGGCTCAGTGGGTTAAAGCCTCTGCTTTCGGCTCAGGTCATGATCCCAGAGTCCTGGGATCGAGCCCCGCATCGGGTTCTCTGCTCTGCAGAGAGCCTGCTTCCTCCTCTCTCTCCCTGCCTGCCTCTCTTGCCTACTTGTAACCTCTGTCAAATAAATAAATAAAATCTTTTAAAAAAATGAGTGTATTTGACAAACAAATATTGGTCTTTGAAGATAATTAGTCTTCTGAGGATAATGCTGCCTGCCCTTAAATGAAAGTAATTATTTTAGTGACTGGTTACTTCATGTTAATTCTTATCCCTTTGGAAAAAAGTAATCCATAAAGAAATATCAATATTTAATTTCAAAAGTCCTATATCTTGCTATTTAACAAAAACAACAACAAAAATAAGAGACAAAAATCTAGAACTGGGGTGCCTGGGTGGCTCAGTGGGTTAAGCCTCTGCCTTCAGCTCAGGTCATGATTTCAGGGTCCTGGGATCAAGCCCAGCATAGGGTTCTCTGCTCAGCAGGGAGCCTGCTTCCCCCTCTCTCTCTGCCTGCCTCTCTGCCTACTTTTGATCCCTCTCTCTCTGTCAAATAATAATAAAAAAACTTAAAAAAAATAAAAGAAAGCCAGTCATTTTGGAATCTATAACTCTAGGTCAGTTGTAGTGATTATAAAGGGAGTGGACTTGAATAGAGAGAATTTTTTTAACTTTATTTTATTTTTTCAGTGTTCCAAGATTCATTGTTTATGCACCACACCCAGTGCCCCATGCAATAAATGCCCTCCTTAATACCCACCACCAGGCTCACCCAACCCCCACTCTCCTCCCCTCCAAAACCCTTAGTTTATTTCTCTCAGAGACCACAGTCTCTCATGGTTCATCTATCCCTCCGATTTCCCCCAACTCCCTTCTCCTCTCCTTCTCCCAATATCCACTGTGTTATTCCTTATGCTCCACAGGTAAGTAAAACTATATGATAATTGACTTTCTCTGCTTGATTTATTTCACTCAGCATAATCTCCTCCAGGCCTGTCCATGTTGATACAAAAGTGGGTAGTCATCCTTTCTGATGGAGGCATAAACTCCATTGTATACATGGACCATATCTTCTTTATCCCTTTGCCTGTCGAAGAGCATCTTGGTTCTTTTCACAGTTTGGCGACTGTGGCCATTGCTGCTATGAACACTGGGGTACAGATGGCCCTTCTTTTCACTACAGAATAGAGAGAATTTTAAGAGATCCCTTTAATCTCTGGAACTCTACTGATCTAAGATTGATGTGCTAAGAAAAATACATACTCAACATACCTTTAATAAATATTGGAAACAGAAATAAATCCTACAAAAAAATCGGTGTATCTGGAACTATTTCTATAGTATCTGACATTATTTCCAGGAATATATTCTTAAACTTTAGTTGCTTCTGAAGAGCATCATATCTCACAGTAACAAAATAACTCATATGTGAGATTTCAAGTAAATACCTAATAACATAAGTACTCGCAACCTAGGTAGAAATTAATTCATCAAAACACAAAAATCTGAGTCCATGGAGTAAGATACATAACTCTCCCATATTATTTTCTTGGGAAATAAATTCCAGTGATATGACTCCTCACCCGGATAGGAAGATCACAGATTTGCTTGCCAGAAAGACTTCAGTGTAAATCTTGCCACTTCTGCTTCTTGGCTGTAAAGATGGGCAATTACTTAACCTTCTGGAGTCTCAAGTGTTTCATGTATAAAATGTGTATAATAATGTCTATCACGGAAGTATGTGGTAACAATAAATGCAGATAATACATGTACAGTTTGTATTGTAGTACCTATGATATAATGCCTGGGCCAGTCTAAGTCCTGCAAGAAGCCTATGCCACGAAGGAATTCGATATACATTAGTACCATGAAAGAGCAATTCTTGTAAGGAAGAGGGATGAGGATAGCTGGGAGAGATGTTAGATTGTGGTAATATTGCCTGTCATGGGAATCACATAGAAATGAGCCTATCTTATTATCACTGCCATGCTCAATAAGTGACTGGAAGTAACATGTGCAGAGCTTGGCATTGGTGTAAATGTGATGATGGCTTTGGAACGTTTAGGGCTGAGGATTATTGATCAATTATCATGTAGCAACTAAAGATCTGAGAGACAAATTTTCATGAGTGCTAGGCTCTGCACCCTTTGCGGCACAGACCTACTTCCCCAGCCAAGTTCAGGGAGCATCTGTTTCATGGGTCCGTGGATTCTGAAACTTCCTGAGGGGAAACTCAGAAGAGGCCCATTAAGGAATCACTGTAGTCCCTGTGGTTTCAGTTGATCTCAGGGCCTCAGGTCCTTTGCCTCTCCTTCCTCCACTATCCAGTCTGGATTCCCCTCATTTATCAATCTGGCAGGTCATAGTGGCTGAACTGATAGCCTGAATACATCTTTAATTCTTGGGGGTTAGCATTTTCAGGCCACAGTTGTTACAAAAGAGTAACAAGAAGCCCCAGGTGTATCAGCTGGGTTCCACAGGTATTTTTCCCTGCCGCAACTGTGTGAAATCAGCTTAAATGCCCTATGGATGAACATATTATGAACTACGTGTAGTGGCTGCTGGAACCAGCTTGTACCAGCTAGCAAATCTTCAGAATGAGATCATGTTGATAGTTGAGAATGAGATCATGTTGATCATGTTGATAGTTTGCACTTGACATGGAAGGAGTATTCATACCACATAAACAAGAAAATGTTACAAATATGTTCCTCCCCCCCCGCAACCCCCTAGGAGATCCAGCTGTTAATTATCTACCAGCGCATCAGTATGTGATACTCTCACACATTCTTTACTAGGAAGTCCATGCCCTCATTGAGCGATATGCTGTGTGGGATTCAGTGTTTGTGGATCAAGCATTGTAAAGCTTGTAATGCTGGCTGAGCCTCTGTGAGCAGTGAAAGCAAACTGTGTCCAGAATGGGGATATATATATATATATATATATATATATATATATATATATATATGACAGGACATAACCACTGACCCTGAGATGAGAAAATGGGTCCAATAGAGTCAGCTTGCTGCAAGTGAATAGTGTCACATTGGATACTCAGTATTGAAGTTTTATGTATTAAGAGAAGCAGCATTTTTTTTTTATTTTTTGGCTATTTTAAATTTTTATTTTTTATAAACATATTTTTATCCCCAGGGGTACATGTCTGTGAATCGCCAGGTTTACACACTTCACAGCACTAACCATAGCACATACCCTCCCCAATGTCCATTACCCCACCCCGCTTTCCCAACCCCCTTCCCCCAGCAACCCTCAGTTTGTTTTGTGAGATTAAGAGTCACTTATGGTTTGTCTCCCTCCCAATCCCATCTTGTTTCTTTTCTTCTTTTTCTGCCGCCCTAGTCCCCCATGTTGCATCTCCACTTCCTCATATCAGGGATATCATATGATAGTTGTCTTTCTCTGATTGACTTATTTCACTAAGCATGATACCCTCTAGTTCCATCCACGTCGTTGCGAATGGCAAGATTTCATTTCTTTTGATGGCTGCATAGTATTCCAT
>PISX010006806.1:0-48043 GCA_004024625.1 Mellivora capensis
TAATTAAAAGAATATTGAAGCTGTCCTCAAGAATTGGCAGATGTTCGGGCATTCGTCTGAAATTAGCAGAGATTTGTCTGCCCTTGCTAACAAAATTTAATTCTCTCCTTGATAGTGACAATCTAAACTTTGTGACGGATAGTCAACATAGACAATGCATTCAATTACACATATAAACCATGTATTTTAAAAGGTTGTGAGAATTACATAGAGGTCCAAACAGTTTTTCTCATATAATGCTTTTGTTCAAAATATTTTAAAAACTTTTGGAGTTTGAAAACCTCCACTGCATTCTTCAAAATATGCCAACTGTAGTTCGTTGAAAATGGGCTTGCTCTTAGGGAAATCCCTAACGATATCACTTGATACCTAGAATTGTGAAGAGGACACAAGCTCAAACTGTAGGTTAAAGCTAAGTCCTATCCCTCAATAGTAGGGAGATTTTATTTCCCAGAGATGGCTGCCACCTTCTATCACACCTGCCACTCCATTTATACCTGGATAGACCTTTATCACTGTGTCAACCAACAGAGAATGGAGGAAATGACACTCTGTGACTTCCAAGGCTAGGTTATTACAAAGGCCAAACACTTCCATCTTGTTCTTTTGGGACACTTGCTCTTGGAAACCAGCCATCATGACACTGAGAACCAACGGGGAGAGTTCGTGCGTAGCTGGGAGCCCAGGATTAACCACCAGGCGTGTGAATGAGCCTTTGGATGCTTTCAGCCTCCACTCACTGACCCATTTCCAGAGGTGAGTTATCCCAGCTGATATGTGTGGAGCGGAGATGAGGTGTATCTTCAAAGCTGTGCCCGAATAGCAAATTCATGGACAAAATAAATGATTGTTGTTCTTTTAAGCCACTAAGGGTGGGATGGTTTGTTACTCAGCGATAGAGATCTGGAGCAGATTTTGTCACCTGTGGGGAGAGAGCTGCTGAAACAAAACCTAAAATGTATGGCACTGGTTTGGGGACTGGGACTCGGGCTGAACCCGGAAGAGCCTCAAGGAGAGCATGTGGAGGGACGCAAAGACCACCAACCCCCCCCGCCCCCGCCAGGCTATCAGCAGGAGCTGAAAAGAAACTGAGGAGCTTGATCTTGGAGGCAGGGGTGGGGTGGGAAGAGAAAGACCTTTATTCCACGGTGGTGACGTCACCTGCCGCAAGACGGAAACTGGGAAATGTACCTAATGCAGTCAATAACCCAGTTAAGGAGATTTGCAGGCCAAGTACTGGTAGTTAGATGACTTTTCACTGGCTACGCATTAGAAAAGAAATAAGAGAAAGAACAGTAAATTTGTAAGGGAGCTAGGAATTGCTGCGTACGAAAATTAAACTGTTTCTCATTTTCAGCCTCTCCAGATGGTGAATGATGCTCAAATTAAGAAATAGCTTCTGCGAAAATTAATGGTGTTGCAAAAAAGAGTGGTCTAAATATGAAGCCAAGGGCAGGACATACTGGCAATCTTCAAGACCTCAGGCATACTGGGCGCCTGGGTGGTTGAGTCAGTTAAATGTCTGTCTCTTGATTTCAGCTCAAGTCATGATCTCCAGGGTAGTGAGATCAACCCATGTTGGGCTCTGTGCTCAGTGGGGAGTCTGCTGGAGAGTCTCTCCCTCTGCCCCTTCCCCACTCACATTTTTACTCTCTCTCTCAAGTAAATAAATAAAATCTTAAAGGCCTTAGACATACTTAAAATGGTGTTTTATAAATCTTTTTAAAAAACATTTTATTTATTTATTTGTCAGAGAGAGAGAGAGAGAGCATAAGCAGGGGGAGCAGCAGGCAGAGGAAGAAGCAGGCTCCCCGCTGAGCAGGGAGCCTATTGCTGGACTTGATCCCAGGACTCTGGGATCATGGCCTGAACTGAAGGCAGACATTTAGCTGACTGAGCCACACAGGTGCCCCTATAAATCTTTTCAAATAGATAAAAGCCTTCTCATGACCATGGGGTGTTGTCTCCTAGTAGCCCCAAAGATATTCCTAAATAGAAAAGGGCTTTTCTTAAAGAGATTTGTAGTGTGACTTTTTTCTAATGGAGTGGATTGGAAAGGAATACATAAAGAGCCCACAAAGTTTAAAAAAAAATGACACCATCTGTACTGAAAGGAAGAAAGATGGTACAAAATCAAAAGGGGCCATTGGATCCATAAACTTGGATGGGCAGCAGGTAGTTTGGTAAGACCTCTCACCTGCAAGCCTGGGCTACATCTAAAGGAAAAGAAGGAACCTGAATAGAACTTTATGACTGATGGCCAAGAGTAGGAAGAAAGTGATGCTCCGTGACTGCTAAGGCCAGCTCACAAAAATGCCATATACCTCTGCCTTGCTCACTTGCAATGCTTGTTTCAAACCCAGCTACCAGGCTGACAGCACCATGCCCCAGGCGAGGGGATGAGCCTTCAGATGATTCTGGCCTCCAGCTATCGAGTGACCTCCAGCCTTTGAGTCACTCCACCTGAGGCCATGTAGAACAGGAAGCAGCTGCCCCTCCTATGCTGTCCACAGAATGCAGATTCCTAAGCAAATTCATGCAGTTTTTGAAACCACTTGGTTTGTTGTGCTTTGTTATGCAGCAGCAGGGAAACAGAATGAGGAGAATGGATACACAAATTGTGGTATATCCATACTATGCGATATTATCCAGCCATAAAAAGGAATGAAGCCCTGAGACATGCAACAACACAGATGAATCTCAAAGATCTTATGCTGAGCAAAAGGAGCTGGACATGCAGAGTATATACTGTATGATTCCATTTATTTGAAATTCTAGAAAAGGCAAAATTAATCTAAGATGAATATATTGAGCAGTGGTTGCTTTGGGGTGTGACTGAGAAGTGATACAGGACAACATTCTTGGTGGGTGGAAATGGTCTATGTTGTGATAGAGGTGTGGATTACAAGGGTGCATCCATTGGTCAAAATCATACAGCTAACATTTGTGTATTTCAGCGTATGTATAATTTACCTTAGAAACTGAAAGATGGGGCATCTGGGTGGCTCAGTCAGTTAAGCTTCTGCCTTTGGCTCAGGTCATGATCCCAGGGTCCTGGAATCGAGTTCCGCATTAGGCTCCTTGCTCAGCGGGGAGCCTGCTTGTCCCTCTCCCTCCACCTGCTGCTCCCTCTGATGTGTTCTCTCTCTCTCTGTCAAATAAATAAATAAATAAAAATCTTTAAAAATATATTTAAAAGAAAAACGGGGTGCCTGGGTGGCTCAGTGGGTTAATTCTCTGCCTTTGGCTCAGGTCATGATCTCAAGGTCCTGGGATCCAGCCCTACAATCAGGCTCTCTGCTCAGCAGGGAGCCTGCTTCTTCCTCTCTGTCTGCCTGCCTTTCTGCCTACTTGCGATCTCCCTCTCTCTGTCAAATAAATAAATAAAATCTTAAAAATATATATATATTTAAAAAATTAAAAAATTTAAAAAATTAAAAAATAAAAATTAAGTGGGAGCGGGGAACATGTGAAGATATGGAGGATGTAAGAACGACAGAATATTGTTAACTAGTAAATCTGGGTGAGCAGTACGTAGAGTTTTATTTTTCTATTCTGTTTACTTTGCGTATGTCTTAAATTTGCTGCCTGTGTTTAACTGGCTACTTCTACATCTAAATTTCCTAGAAAAGGGGTACTTCCTTTTCTAGATTGGATTGTTGAATCCTTGTTGAATCCTTTCTGATGTGCCCTCACCCCAAAGAAGAGCGAAACCATCGCATTTGTGAGCCTTTGGCACCATTTATCAACTTTTCATTGCATCTTTAACAACTATTTGCCTTGTCTTGTTTTTAGGTCTGTTTCCCTCTATCAGAATGCATGCTTCATTTGGGAAAGAGCCACATATTATTTGTATGAATGTATATATATAAATAAACATATATATACATTTAACATAAATATATATAAAATATATATTTATAATATATAATATATAAATATATAATAATATATAAATATATAATAATATATAATATATATAATATATAATATATAAATATAAAATAAATAAACATATATATGTTTATTTATTTATCTTAAAGATTTTATTTATTCATGAGAGAGAGAGAGAGTGCATGAGCAAGTGGGGGGAGGGGCAGAAGGAGAAAGAGAGAATCTCAAGCAGATTGTGCTTAGCCCGGAGGCCAGCATGGGGCGAGACCCCAGGACTCTGAGATCATGACCTGAGCTGAAATCAAGAGTTGGATGCTCAACTGACTGAGCCACCTGGGTGCCCCTTTATTTATATTTATATCCCTGAAACAAATACAGTCTTAAACTCATGGTAGATGTTTAGCAATTATTTGTTGGGTTTCCTGGGAGGCACAGTCGGTTAAGCCTCTGACTCTTATTTTTGGCTCAGGTCATGAGATCTGGCTACGTGGGGCCCTGCGTCAGTCTCCTCAGTGGAGACTGCTTTAGATTCTCTCTCCCTTTCCCTGCCCATCCTGCTTGTATTCTTTCTCTCTCTAGAATAAACAAACAAATCTTTTAAAAAATAATTATTTGTTAAATGAATCAAAGCCCAAGTAAAAACAGTTGTGATATTTTATTTTTATCAAATAACAAGACAAAACTGAGGGACCTGGGTGGTTCAGTGGGCTAAGTGTCTGCCTTCAGCTCAGGTTATGATCCCAGGATTCTGGGATTGAATCCTACATCAGGCTCCCTGCTTTGCCTGCTTCTCCCTACCTGTGGTCTCTCTCACTATCTCTTTTGGTACCTCTCTCTCAAATACATAAATAAAATCTTAAAAAAGAAAAGGAGAATATATCACAAAATCTACAGTATAGATTCAGACTATAAAGGGTTAAGCCCTCTGTAAAGTGTGAAGATATACACAAAGAAGCCACACATTTCCACACATGTGCACACACATTTTCTCTCTCATACTCACACATCTAGTCTGAAATCCTATCATTTGTAAAGCTAGTATCCAGAATTAATAAATATTCTAGGGTATGGTTTCTGACTCATTTAAAACATATCTCCACTTACGTTTAACATATTTTTTGGTGCTTTCAAATTCTCTGGATATCTACATGCATGTATGGTTCATACTATAAGGCAACTTCCAGTTCACAAAATGTGAACGTACACTGGGGAGAACACGTGTATTGCATAGTTTGAGAGCAACTATAGCAAAATACTGCCCTGTGGTTAAAAATAATTCTCAAAATGTTTGTTTTCTTTAAACACAACTTTTGCCTAAAAGCCTGTAAATAATTAAAATTGAATCCACATAGTCATTTTGTGACTATCAGCAGATAACTTAGTAGAAGCTCAGATTTCACAGATTAAGAGGCTGTTAAGAGGGGCACCTGGGTGGCTCAGTGGGTTAAGCCTCTGCCTTCACTCAGGTCACTATCACAGGGTCCTGGGATGGAGCCTCACATTGGGCTCTCTGCCCCGCAGGAAGCCTGCTTCCTCCTCTCTCTCTGCCTGCCTCTCTGCCTACTTGTGATCTCTCTCTGTCAAATAAATAAATAAAATCTTTTAAAAAAAAGAGGCTGTTAAGATAGTTCAAAAGGATCTAAACGATAGAAAAGATGGAAAATAGGATTTGTTGAGTGTATTAGTATTATGTAGAATAAAGACTGCTGATTTAAAATGTCCCTCAAGCATATGAAGTTACATGCCGAAGCTCATGAATTTCCTTTCATCAAGCATGAAAAGATGGATAGAGAAATAAAACAACATAAACATTCAGTAAGTGCTAGATAACCCGGGTCACATCACTTAAAACCCATAACTGTGCTAAGTGAGTCATATCTCCAGGTGAGAAAATAAATGCAGGTGACTAAAAATCTTTCTGAGACCTTCTGCTTCCATTTCCATCATGTAGTGCTTGGACGTTGTCCCTCATATTCTTAAAAAAAAGATAAAGCTGAACAAACTGAAAATCAGTTACTCTTCTCTTTTGAAATTTGAACATGTCGCTGAATAACACCTGGGTCAAAGAAGCATGTCAAGAGAAAAGAAATTTTTAAACTAAATGAAAATGAAAAATACAACTTATAAAAATTTGTGTGATACACAAAAGCAGTGCTTAAAGGGAAACTTACAGATTTAAATGCATATACTAGGAATTAAGGAAGATCTAAAACTAGGCATTTAAGTTTCCACCTGAGCATTCTAGAGAAAGAAGACCAATTTAAACCTAAAGCAAGAAGAGTCAAAGAAATAATAAAAATTGAACTGAAATCAATGGACTTGAAAAGAGGAAATGAATACAGAGACTCAAAAAAGAACAGACAGTCCCAGAAAAATCTCAGTAAAATTGACAAACTTCTAGGTAGGCTAGCATAGGAACCAAGGAGGGAGAGGAAGAGAAATAAAGAAAAGGTTAGAGGGAGAGAGGAAGAGAGAGAAGGAGGGAGAGAGGGAGGAAAGGAAGGAGGTGGGGATGGGGAGACACAAATTACTAACATCAGAAATGAAAAAAGGCATATCACTCCAGTTCCCACACACATGAAGCAGATAATAATGGAATATTATTAACAGCTCTGTACTCACAAATTGGATAACTTAGATGAAATGGAAAAATTCTTTGAGAGACACAAAGAACCAAAACTCACATATAAAGAAATAGATAATCTAAATAGGACTTAATCTATTAAAATATGGAATTAGTAATTAATAATCTTCAAAAAGAAAAAGTGCCAGGCCAAGATAGTTTCACAGATAAATTTTACCAAACATTTATGAGACCAGCATTACCACTATACCAAAACCTGATAAAGATATTATAAAGAAGGAAACTACAAACAAATATTTTTCACAATAGATTAAAAATTCTAACAAAATAATAGCAAATTGAATATAACAATATATTACAAGAATTATACACCATGACTAATTGAGATTTGTTCCAGGTATGAAAGGCTGGATCAACATTAGAAAATCAATCAATGTAATTTACTATTTCAACAGGCTAAAGAAAAAAAAACCCCATATGATCATTATCTATTGAAGCAGAAAAAGCATTTGACAAAATTTAATGCCTATTCATGATAAAGACTCTTGGCAAACTAAGAACAAAGGAAACATTCCTCAACTTGATAAAAGATCATCAACAAAAACCTATAGCTAACACAATGGTGAAAGACTAGATACTGGCCCTGTCCCCCTAAGATTAGGATGAGGCAATGATGTTCTCAGTCACCATTCCTACTAAGGTTGTACTGGAAGTTCTACCTAGTCCAATAAGTAAAGGAAATAAAATATACACATTGAGAAGGAAGAAATAAAACAGTCTTTGTTTGCGGATGATGTAACTGTCTATGTAGAAAATGCCAAAGAATTAACAACTAAAAAACTCTCAAAATTAGTAAGTGAGTACCACAAGGTCATAGGACACAATGTTAATATACAAGTAAATTGTTTTCTGACAAACCAGTAATGAACAACTAAAATTTGAAAATTAAAAAAAAGGTACTATTACGGGGCAGGGGGAGGAGCAAGATGGCAGAGGAGTTGGAAGACCTAAATGTGCTTGGGTCCCAGAAGTTCAATTAGACAGTTATCAAAGCATTCTAAATACCTGTAAATAATTAAAATTGAATCCACATAGTCATTTTGTGATTCAAAATAAGAATTAAGAGGATATAGAACTCAACAGGAGGTAGAAGAGAAGAGCAGCAATGCTAGGAACAGAAAAAGGGCCATGTTCTGGAAGGTAGGATATGAGGAGAAGAGAATCTAAGGCGTTATATGGGAAGATAGACTGGCAGAAGGGGCTGGGTCCCGACAAGCGGTAGAGCAGCAGAGCACAAAATTGGAATGTTTAGAAGTCTGCTCCACTGAGCGATGTCGCTCCAGATGCTAAGCGGGGGTGGAGCCCTCATGGGGACAGCGTGGTCTCAGGTCCCAGAGGCGTCACAGAAAGACCAGGGGTGTCTGAGTGTGGCAGAGTTGCTAGGTATCAGAGCAGGGAAGCCAGCTATAGAGATGGAGCCATGGAGGGACTCTCAGCTCGGGGTTACCTTAAACCATGATCAGAGGCACAGTTGGGCCACTGCTTTTCAAGCAGGGACACCACGAGTGGCAGATCCGGTGAGACTCACCTTCCTCCCTGGTGGGGAGCATCACAGGAGCACGGCAGGAGTCTGCTGGGTTTGGTGACTCCACATGGGGCTGTGAGCCAGAGATAGAAATGATTGGTCACAGGCCAGGTGAGCACAGAGCACGGCTGGAGACCAGGGAGACAGGAGGGATTGACTGCTTTTCTCTGAGGGTGCACTGATGAGTGGGGCCCTGAGCTCTCAGCTCCTCCAGGCTGGAAACTGGGAGGCTGACATCTTCATTCCCATCCTCCAGAGCTCTATGGAAAATGCTCAGGGAACAAAAGCTTCCGAGAGCGAACCTGAGCAGATTTACTTAGACTGATCCCTGGTAAGGACGGTGCAATTCCGCCTTGGGCAAAGACTTTTGAGAATCACTGCAACAGGCCCCTCCTGCAGAAGATCAGCAAGAACATCCAACCAAAACCAAGTTCACTGATCAATGAGAACTGCAAAACTTCAGAGCTAGGGAAACACAGCACATAGAATTCATGGCTTTCCCCCCATGATTCTTTAGTTTTTCTAAGTTAAATTTTTAAAATTTTATTTTTTTCTTATTCTATTTTAAAAATTTTCCTCTTTCCTATTTTAACGTTTTTAAACTATTTTATCAATACCTTTAAAAAAATCTTTTTACATTTTCATTTTTAAGGTCATATTCTATCTATATATTCATATAGTCATATCTATTTATCTACACACATACATATATGTGTGTATATCTACACACATATGTGTGTAGATATACACACATATATGTGTGTGTATATATATATATACATATATATATATATATATAATTTTTTTCTCTCTTTAAAATTTGGGGAGGCAGTTTCTTCTAACAGATTGAAATACACCACAAAATCAAGTGTGTGGCCCTATTCTACTAATCACTCACCAGTCACATATATATATATATGATTTATTTTTCCTCCTTTATTCTCCCCCTGGTTTCAGTCTCTTCTGATTTGGTTAATGTATATTCTTCTGGGGTCGTAGCTACCCTAATTTTAGTATTTTGTTCTCTCATTCATCTATTCTTATCTGGATAAAATGACAAGGCAGAAAAACTCACCTAAAAAAGAAAGAACAAGAGGCAGTACTGATGGTTAGGGACCTAATCAATATAGACATTAGTAAGATGTCAGAACCAGAGTTCAGAATGATGATGATCAAAGTGCTAGTTGGGCTCAAAAAAAGCATGGAAGAAAGAATCTCTTTCTGGAGAAATAAAATCCCTGTCTGGAGAAATAAAAGAACTAAGTTGAACTCAAACAAGCTATTAATGAGGTGCAATAAAAAATGGAAGCTCTTACTGCTAGGATAAATGTGTCAGAAGAGAGAATTAGTGATATAGAAAACCAAATGATGGAGAATAAAGAATAAAGAAGCTGAGAAAAAGAGAGATAAACAACTACTGGACCACGAGGGGAGAATTTGAGAGATAAGTGATACCATAAGATGAAACATTATTAGAATAATTGGGATCCCAGAAGAAGAAGAAAGAGAGAGAGGGGCAGAAGGTATATTGGAGCAAATAATAGCAGAGAAGTTCCCAAATTTGGGGAAGGGAATAAGCATCAGAATCTAGGAGGAACAGAGAACCCCCCTCAAATTCCATAAAAATAGGTCAACACCCCATCATCTAATAGTAAAACTTACAAGTCCCAGTGACAAAGAGAAAATCCTGAAAGCAGCTCTGCACAAGAGGTCTGTAACATACAACAGTAGAAATATTAGATAGGGAACAGACCTATCCACAGAGACCTGGCAGGCCAGAAAGGACTGGCATGATATATTCAGACCACTAAATGAGAAAAATATGCAGTCAAGAATATTATATCCAGTTATGTTGTCATTGAAAATAGAGGAGAGATAAAAACTTCCAGGATAAACAAACACTGAAAGAATTTGCAAACACCAAACCAGCCCTATGGGAAACACTGAAAGGGGTCCTCTAAGCTGAAAGAGAGCCAAAAAGTAACAGACCAGAAAGGAACAGAGACAATATACAGTAGCAGTCACCTTACAGGCAATACAATGGCACTAAATTCATATCTTTCAATAGTTACCCTGAATGCAAATGGGCTAAATGCCCCAATCAAAAGACATAGTGTATCAGAATGCTTAAAAAAACAAGACCCATCGATATGCTGTCTGCAAGAAACTCATTTTAGACCCAAAGACACCTCCAGATTTAAAGTGAGAGGGTGGAAAACCATTTACCATGCTAATAGACATCAAAAGAAAGCTGGGGTGGCAATCCTTATATCAGATAAATTTGATTTTCAATCAAAGACTATAATAAGAGATGAGGAAGGACACTATATCATACTTAAAGGGTTTGTCCAACAAGAAGATCTAACAATTTTAAATATCTATGCCCCTAACATGGGATCAGCCAATTATATAAGCCAATTAATAACAAAATCAAAGAAACATATCAACAATAATACAATAATAGTAGGGGACTTTAACACCCCCTTACTGAAATGGATAGATCATAAAGCAAAAGATGAACAAGGAAATGAAGGCTTTAAAAGACACACTGGACCAGATAGACATCACAGATATATTTAGAACATTCTATCCCAAAGCAACAGAATACACATTCTTCTCTAGTGCACATGGAACATTCTCCAGAATAGATACCATCCTGGGTCACGAATCAGGTCTTGACTGGTCTCAAAAGATTTGGATCATTCCTTGCATATTTTCAGACCACAATGCTTTGAAACTAGAACTCTACCACAAGAGGGGAGTTGGAAAGAATTCAAATACATGGAGGCTAAAGAGCATCCTACTAAAGAATGAATGGGTCAACCAAGAAATTAAAGAAGAATTTTAAAAATTCATGAAAAAAAAATGAAAATGAAAACAGAACTGTTCAAAATCTTTGAGACACAGCAAAGGCTTTCCTAAGAGGAAAGTATATAGCAATACAAGCCTTTCTCAAGAAACAAGAAAGCTTTCAAATACACAACCTAACCCTACACCTAAAGGAGCTGGAGAAAGAAAGCAGAGAAAACCTAAACCCAGCAGGAGAAGAGAAATTATAAAGATGAGAACAGAAGTCAATAAAATAGAAACCAAAAGAATAGTAGAACAAATCAATGAAAGTAGGAGCTGGTTCTTTGAAAGAATTATTAAGATTGATAAATCCCTGGGCAGACTTATCAAAAAGAAAAGAGAAAGGACCCAAATTAATAAAATCATGAATGAAAGAGGAGAGATCACAACCAATACCAAAGAAATACAAACAATTATAAGAACATATTATGAGCAACTATACACCAGCAAATTTGACAATCTGAAGGAAATGGATGCATTCCCAGAGACATATAAACTACCAAAACTGAACCAGGAAGAATAGAAAACTTGAACAGATCCATAGCCAGTAAGAGATTGAAGAAGTCATCAAAAATCTCCCAATAAACAAGAGATAAGGGCCAGACAGCATCCCAGGAGAATTCTACCAAACATTTAAAGAAGAATTAAAACCTATCCTTCTGAAACTGATCAATAAAAACAGAAATGGAAGGAAAACTTCCAAACTAATTTTATGAGGCCACCATACCTTGATCCCAAAACCAGACAAAGACCCTGTTGAAAAGGAGAATCACAGACCAATATCCTTGGTGAACACAGATGCAAAAATTCTCACCAAAATACTAGCAATAGGATCCAGTAGTACATTAAAAGGATTATTCACCACAACCAAGTGGGATTTATGCCTGGGCTGCAGGGTTGGTTCAAGAACCGCATATCAATCAATGTGACACAATACATTAGAAAAGAAAGAACAACAACCATATGATACTCTCAATAGACGCTGAAAAAGCATTTGACAAAGTACAACATCCCTTCCTGATCAAAACTCTTCATAGTGTAGGGATGGAGGGTACATACCCCAATATCATCAACGTTATCTATGAAAAACCCACAGTGACTATCATTCTCAATGGGGAAAAACTGAGGGACTTTCCCTTAAGCTCAGGAACTTGGCAGGGCTGTCCACTTTAACCACTGCTATTCACCATAGTACCAGGAATCCTAGCCTCAGCAATCAGACAACAAATAGAAATAAAAGGCATCCAAATTGGCAAAGAAGAAGTCAAACTTTGCAGATGATATGACATTTTATGTGGAAAACCCAAAAGACTCCACTCCAAAACTGCTAGAACTCACACAGAAATTCAGTAAAGTGTCAGGATATAAAATCAATGCAAAGAAATCAGTAGCATTTCTATACACCAACAGCAAGACAGAAGAAAGAGAAATTGAGGAGTCAATTCCATTTACAATTGTACCCCAAAACCATAAGATACCTAGGAATAAAACTAACCAAAGAGGCAAAAAATCCATACTCAGAAAACTATGAAGAACTCATGAAAGAAATTGAGGAAGACACAAAGAAATGGAAACATGTCCCATGCTCATGGATTGGAAGAACAAATATTGTGAAAATGTCTATGCTACCTAAAGCAATCTACACATTTAATGCAATCCATATCAAAATACCATTAATTTTTTTCAAAGAAATGAAACAAATAATCCTAAAATTTATATGGAACTGGAAAAGAGCCCGAGTAACCAGAGGAATATTGAAAAAGGAAACCAAGGTTGATGGCATCACAATTCCAGACTTCAAGCTCTATTACAAAACTGTAATCATCAGCACAGTATGGTACTGGCACAAAAACAGACACATAGATCAGTGGAACAGAATAGAGAGCCCAGAAATGGACTCTCAACTCTATGGCCAACTCATCTTCGACAAAGCAGGAAACAATGTCCATTGGAAAAAAGACAGTCTCTTCAACAACTGGTGTTGGGAAAATTGGACAGCCACATGCAGAAGAATGAAGCTGGACCATTTCCTTACACCACACACAAAAATAGACTCTAAATGGATGAAAGATCTCAATGTGAGGCAGGAATCTATCAAAATCCTTGAGGAGAACACAGTCAGCAACCTCTTTGACCTCAGCTTCAGCAACTTCTTCCTAGAAACATTGCCAAAGCAAGGTAAGCAAGGGCAAAAATGAACTATTGGGACTTCATCAAGATCAAATGCTTTTACACAACAAAGGAAACAGTCAACAAAACCAAAAGACAACCAACAGAATGGGAGAAGATATTTGCAAATGACATATCAGATAAAGGGCTAGTATTCAAAATCTATAAAGAACTTATCAAACTCAACACCCAAAAAACAATCCAATCAAGGAATGGGCAGGAGACATGAACAGACATTTCTGCAAAGAAGAATCCAAATGGCCAACAGACACATGAAAAAGTGCTGAACATCCCACAACATCAGGGAAATACAAATCAAAACCACAGTGTGATACCACCTCACACCAGTCAGAATGGCTAAAATTAGCAAGTCAGGAAATGACAGATGTTGGCAAGGATGCAGAGAAAGGGGAACCCTCTTACCTGTTGGCGGGAATGGAACCTGATGCAGCCACTCTGGAAAACAGTATGGATGTTCCTCAAAAAAGCTGAAAATAGGGCTACCCTATGACCTGGCAATTGCAATACTGGATATTATGCTAAATATACAAATGTAATGATCCAACGGGACACATGCACCTGAATGTATAGCGGCAATGTCCACAATAGCCAAACCATGGATAGAACCAGCAGTCCATGAATAGATGAATGGATAAAGAAGATATGGTATATATATACTGTGGAATACTATGTAGCCATCAAAAACCCAAAATCTTGCTTTTTGCATAGATGTGGATGGAACTAGAGGGTATCATTTTAAGCAAAATAAGTCAATCAGAGAAGGACACTTATCACATAATCTCTCTGATATGAGGAATTTGAGAGGCAGGGCAGGGGTCGTGTAGAGTAGGGAGCTAAAAAAATGAAACAAGATGGGAGTGGGAAGGAAGACAAATCATAAGAGACTCTTTTTTTTAAAAGATTTTATTTATTTATTTATTTGACACAGAGAGAGAGAGAGATCACAAGTAGTCAGGGAGGCAGGCAGAGATTGAGGGGGGAAGCAGGCTCCCTGCTGGGCAGAGAGACTGATGCGGAGCTCAATCCCAGGACCCTGAGATCATGACCTGAGCCGAAGGCAGAGGCTTAACCCGCCACCAAGGTGCCCAGAGACTCTTAATCTCAGGAAAAAAATTGAAGGGAGGAGGGATAGGGTGGCTGGGTGATGGATATTGGGGAGGGTATGTGCTATGGTGAGTGCTGTAAATTGTGTAAGACTGATGAATCAAAGACATGTACCTCTGGGGCAAATAATACATTATATGTTAATAAAAATACTATTATCATTTATTATAACACTAAGAGAAACGAAATATTAGGTTTAAATCTAACAAAGTATGCCCAGTATCTATATATAGAAAGCTATAAAACTCAGGTGAAGAAATCATCTAGAGGTCTAAATAAATGAAGAGATATTTTTTTCCTGGGTTGAAGACTCGTTATTATTAAGACGTCAATTCTTTCCCAGTTGATCCCAGCCAAAATTGCAACAAAAAAGGGCACCTGGTTCTCTCAGTCAGTTAAGCACCAACTCTTGATTTTGGCTCAAGTTGTGGTATTAGGGTTGTGAGATTGAGCCCTGCATCAGGCTCTGCTCTCTGGGCGGAGCCTGTGTAAGATTCTCCCTTCCTCTCCCTCTGCCCCTCACACGCTTGTTCTCTCTCTCTCTTTTTCAAAAAAAATTAAAAAAATAAAATAAAATAAAATAAAAAACAGGCACATATACTATAGTCAACTCATCTTTGTCAAAGAAGCAAAGGCAATTCAAAGGAGAAAGGATAGTCTTTTCAACAAATGGTGGTGGAATAACTGGACACCCACATGCAAAAAATAAACATTGACATAGACCTTATCTTTCCATTTTTCCGCTCAAAATGGATTAAATATAAAATGCAAAACTATAAAACTTCTAGAAGAAAGAAAATAAAGCAAATAAATCCACCCACAATGATGGAGGTATGTCCAAAGGACACAGGAGTCAAATGAAAGTGTTCCTAATTGTCAAAGCAGGAACAATTTGAACAATGAAATAAATATAGTAGTATACACCCAAAGCATAAAATATCTGTGAAGGGCCCCTGGGTGGCTCCATCAGTTAAGAGGCCAAATCTTGATTTTGGTTTAGGTCAGGATCTCAGGGTTGTGAGATCTTGCCGGGGATTGGGCTCCATGTTCAGTTGGGGAGTCTGCTTCTCGCTCTCCCTTTGCCCCTCCCCCTGTTCATGTTCTTTCTCTAAAATAAATAAATAAATACATCTTTAAAAAAATCTGTGTAATCAGATTTTTAAAATCAATAGTCCCTATTAATATTAAATAAAGAATTAAATAAATAAACGAGAGAGAAGACAAATCTTCTGTGCTGAATTCCAAATAATATATCCAGATTCTCTGCCCTGCAGAAAGTCAGGCATAGGGATGCCTGGGTGGCTCTGCCAGTTGATCATCTGCCAGAGTCCTGGGATCGCATCCTGCATCAGGCTCCTTGCTCAAGGATGGAGCCTGCTTCTCCCTCTCCCTCTGTCACTCTCCCTGCTTATGCTCTCTCCCCCTCTTTCTGACAAATAAATAATAAAATCTTAAAAACAAAAAAAAGAAAGAGCATAACTCCTTAAGTGTGGGCACACAGAGACTTCCTTCCAAAGGGTACAGAATACAAAAGGAAAAAGAAATAACTTTATGGAGGAGAAATTTGACAACCACCACCTCAGCCAGGTGATCAAAGGTCAACGTCAACAGTGACATTGGTAGCATGGACCCCTGATATGACAGGTTCTCTCTGTGATCTTCCACACTAAAAGCCATAACCTCAGTCTAATCAAGAGAGAAACATCAGGGGCACCGGGGTGGCTCAATGGGTTAAGGCCTCTGCCTTTGGCTCAGGTCATGATCCCAGGGTCCTGGGATCGAGCCCCACATTGGGCTCTCTGCTCAGTGGGGAGCCTGCTTCTCCCCCCCTCTCTGCCTGCCTCTCTGCCTACTTGTGATCTCTGTCTGTCAAATAAATATATGAAATCTTTAAAAAGAGAGAAAGAGAGAGAGAGAGAGAAACATCAGATTCCAATGGAGGGACATTCTATAAAATACCTCACCAAATACCCACCAAATTCTCCACACAGCTGTCAATGTCATCAGAAACAAGGAAGTGAGAACCTGTCAGTTAAGAGGAGCCCAAGGAGACAGGCTGACTAAGTGTAATGTGTTACCCTGAAACAGAAAAAAGGACATGAAGTAAAAAGTAAGGAAATCTGATTAAATGATGGATTTAGTTAATAACATATCAACATTGGTTTGTTAATTGTAACAAATGTGCCCGACTAATATGTTAGTAACAGAGGAAACTGGATGCAGGGTAGATAGGAACTCTGGAATTATCTCATTTTTCCCGTAAACCTAAACTTGTTCTAAGATAAAGTTTATTTAAAATTAGTAAATTTAAAAATATTTAATAAAAAAATTAAAATTAAAATTAATAAGTTTAGGGGCACCTGGCTGGCTGGCTGGCTTAGTTGGTACAGCATGCTACTCTTGACCTCAGAGTTATGAGTTCAAACCTCACATTGGGCATTGGCCTACTTAAAAAAAAGATATTAAAATAGAATTTAGTATTAGGTTAATATTGTTTTCCTATTAAAAATTATCTGTCAGAAATAAAGTTTTTATCAATTAATGAACCAGAAGTCACAGAGGCTATGGAGTTTCATAAGTCGAATTTCATGGTTGAACAAGAACTCTTACCATGTCAGGTGCTACAGAAATATTTAAAAATATACATTTATTTTTCTTGTCTTTGTAAATAATGCACATTAAACATAACTTTTCTTGGATGACTCTATGCAATTAAAATAAATAACTACCAAAAAAACAAAAAGCAAAACACCAAAAAACACCCCCTTGCCTGGACTTCCCAAAGTCTCAGACTCAATTGGAAACAGATTCATTACTGTCTGTTATGGGCTAGATACTGTGCACGCAGGTGGGCATGCCACAGGTCAATACACGGAACCGCCTGAGAACTCACACACAGTCTAGTGAGAGGTGGTGTCAGCTCTCAGGTCCTGTGACAGTCATTCAAGTGTTTTGCATAAAGTCCCAAACCCATTCTAGTCTTTACCTCTCTCCTAAATTCCAACGTTTTATTTCCAAATCATGGACGTTTTCCGCAAAATGTCATTTGAGTTTTGATAACAACCTAGCTTCTTCCCTGGACTCCTTTATGGTGGCCTCATGCCTCACCGACCTGCTCTTCAAAACCATTCTATTTCATTCCATCCTCTCACATGAACTGTACCCACCTCCCTCCAGCTTCTTCAGTCATCACATCCCAGAAATTCTTCCTTTCTAGTGTCACAAATCTCATTTTTTAAAGATTTTATTTTTTTTAAAGTAATCTACAACCCAATGTGGGGTTTGAACTCACAACCTTGAGATCAAAGGTCACAACTGAACCAGTTAGGTGCCCCTCACAAATCTCACTTGAAAAAAAAATTCTCTATTCACCTAACGTAAGGCTGCTATTATAGTTCATATCTAGTTATTTAACATTTTTTAAACACATGGGTTTAAAGGAAATAGCTTCCCAACTGGCCCTTGGAATGTGAGTGGAAGAGATACACTTCATTTGTTGTAAGATAAGTAAACAAACCTTTCTTAAACTCACTCATTTAGGGAGTTAAGTCCAAGATCTCTGGACTGGATTCAAGGTTATTTATTTTGAAACAATCTGGCTGTCACCTTGCTCCTCACAGTGCTCCTGGTGTCTTGCCTTAATTCTGCTGAATGATTTCCTCCTCCCCTTGCTCTGGATTTTGCTAATGTTCTTACTGCTTCACTTCTATCTCTAGGTTTGATGCCTAGGTTTTAGTTGCTTCTCTGGCTTTCAACCCACCACCTTATCTCTTAGCTCAGAGTTAAACTCGTTTCTCTTAGTTTGGTCAAGTTAGGGAGACAAGTATTTTGAATTACTCTGATAACCTTAGAGCTGCTCCTAAAAATAACTTCTTCAAGAAGTAGTGGCAGATCATGTTCCTGGGACCTACCTCATTCTTTGGTTTTGGTCTCCCCCAAATGAGGTGTCAGACCTTGTTCTTCCTCATGCTATGTGGCAGTTTTGTCCTTTTGGCTATTGAGCCACCATGTTTGTCTCAGATGCCAGCTTGGAACCATGAACTTACCTATTGGTGCTACGGTAGGTGCTGCAAGCACAAAATAGACCTGAAATCCGCAATAGCTCAAGTTCACGGTTTGTTTCTTGCCCCTGTGACACTTCTTCTGCAGAAGAAACTGTTGGCTGGTGGGAAGGTGATGTTCAAGCAGTGATTCCAGGATGTGGGTCCCTTTGTATTGTGGTTCCACCATCCCCTTGGATGCTTGTTATCATCTGTCACCAGCTAATGGGTGGGGAAAGAGACCCTGAAGGAGGCACTTGGCCTAAAGTGAAGTGTTTCTCTTCCACTCATGTTCTAGTTGGTTACATAGCTACAGATATCTGCAGGAAAGGCTGGGAAATGTGGTCTAGCATGTGTCCAGGAAGAGGAGAACAGATTTTGTTAAATAGCTTGCATTTTCCCTAAGGAAGACAACCTCAAGTCCCATCTGGTCATTGCAATGTTTTCCAAGTCCCATTTCTCTGGTGATACTCTCTCCTTTCCATTATTTTCAGTGACCTGGAACTTAAAGACAAGTTACCTACTTCCCAATCTCCACCAAATATACAACGTAGAGCAGGAAGTGGCTAACTACAATTAAAAAAGGGGAAAGCTTGAGAAAAGGGGAAGAATGAAAAACATAACAGCAGTCAGGGATTCACAGTGGGGAAAACCCTTACTTCCCTCTTAACAGAAAGATGGAGAGAGGGGAGTCAGAGGGAGTCAGAGAGAGAGAGAGAATCACAAACAGGCTCCATGCCCAGTGCAGAGCCCAACGTGGGCCTTGATATCACAACCCTGAGATCATGACCTGAGCCGAAATGGAGAGTCAGACACTTAACTGACTGAGCCACCCAGGTGTCCCAGCAGAGTTTGGATACTCTGAATCTGTTCTCGAAGAGAGGCTCCTGTATCCATTATTCTCCGTGGCCTACTGCTCTGATCTCTGGGAAAGCGTACCTGGGATGGCTTCATCTGAAACAGGCATTGAAAACTGTTTCCTTCCTGGGGGTTATAGCTTGCTTCGTGAGCATGCAAGTTTCCCCGAGGTTGCTCAGAAATAAGAGGCAACACTTTATTTTTAAAGATTTTATTTATTTTGGAGAAAGAAGGTAAGTGGGAGGGAAAGGGAGACAGAATTTAAAGCAGACTCTGTGCTGAGTGCAGAGCCTGATGCAGAGCTCGATCCCACGACCCAAGATCATGGCCTGAGCCAAAACCAAGAGTTGGCCACTTAATCAACTGCCCCACCCAGGCATCCCAAGAGGCAACACTTTATTTATTTGTTTTTAAAAGGATTTTATTTATTTATTTGACAGAGAGAGAGAGATCACAAGTAAGCAGAGAGGCACGTAGAGAGAGGGGGAAGCAGGCTCCCTGCTGAGCAGAGAGCATGATGCAGGGCTCGATCCCAAGACCCTGAGATCATGACCTGACCCGAAGGCAGAGGCTTAACCCACTGAGCCACCCATGCACGCCCCCTAAAGGCAACACTTTAAATAAATTCTGATATTTGCCATATGGTGAGTCCATTTGTTCAGCTGTGCTGTCTTGATGGGCCTTTCTTACCCAAGACCCCCATTAAGGAGGTTCATATGTGGGGTTCAGAAGCAGGAGATTTTTCAAGCCTCTCAGGCACTTAACCTCTGGGCTCTCTCCATTCCCTTCAGTCTCTGTAGGAAAACCATTTATTTCCTGCCTGAGGTTACTTGTATCTTTGTAGTATTTTTCAGCAGAAAACATCTCGCATACACCATTACTCTGCCTCTTTCACTTCCCCTGAACTATGGGTTTGCAGTCATACCGACCGCCTTTCAAGTGTAACAGGCAACTGTCTTATCAAATGTTTTGCCCCTGCGTGACATGGGTTATGGTCGTCAGCCTGCTGTAGCCATTCCCTCACTGCGGGCTGCTTGGCTGCTAAGCCAATGTCATGTACCATGAACACTCGTTCTCACAGAACCCCCTGCAAGATCCCAAGATTTGTTTTGGCTTCGATTGTTTGTAGTAACAAGTGGACTCTAAAATGGGTAATGGCTCAAATACAATAGAAGTTTTTCTTCTCGTTTATGTTAACATTGTAAGGCAAACACAGCTGGTTGTCTCTTTCCTGTGAAGTGACTCAGCGACCCCGAATCTTTCCAACTGGTGGCTCTGCCATGTCCTTGGCTTTCGTTTTCCTCTGTATCCAGCCAGTGGGAAGTGAAAGGAGGCATGGAAAAGGCACATTTATTTCTTAAAAAGCCTCTTCAAAATTGGTGTGCGTCATGTCTGCTCATATTCCACTGGCTAGAACTCAGTCATATGGGCATTCCTAAGGGAGGCCAAGAAACATAGAGGACAGAAGAAAGGAAAACATGGATTTTGGTAAAGAGTGGGCAGTTTCTATCACAGAGTGAAAGGATGGCTTGGAAAATTTTCCCGTAGATATGTTTTCCTTATGTCAACTTAGTTTATGCCTTCATTTTCCCCCTCTAATTAATATAAGTGTATGAGATTCTTACATCATTTGTCCCCGTTTATTTGGCATTTAATAACATAGAAACATTTAGTGTATTATTGTTATAATTGATTAAAAAGTACTAATTAAACAATTTTCATATATTTACTGAGAACTTTAATTTTTAAATCGAGAATTACTTTATTTTCAAATGGGAAACATCATGGAATATTTTGAAAATCTACGGGAAAAAACCCTGATTTAAATATTTTGCATACTGGAGATCAAAGGTTACAATCAATTTGCAATGAAAACAATCAAGTATATATTATGTATATATAGAGAATATGGTATGATGAATAACTAAATCCCTCCACAACAATAAAAACATAAGTTAATGATTTTCTAGTTAGAATGCAGATGTGTATATTTTCTGCTGGAATTTCACTTTATATCAATTGCAATTCTGTGACAGACAATCACTTTTTTTTGGAGTAAATGCATAAGCAAGTCTATTATTTTTGCTTCTTTAACCTTAGATGTCTTAATAGTGGAAACTGAACTTTTTTTGGGGGGGTGGGGTGAGGGATGAATTCAGCAGCAAATACTGGGAAGGGATACAATTTCCTTATACTTAGTTGGGGATTAGATTATGAACCCATTTATTTTAAGCAAAATTGTTTCACATTTTGTGTTTCAGTAGAGGTAGCACTACTGAAATTTAATTTTAATTAAAAGAATTAAACCAGAGAAATCAAGCATTGGTGTTTTACTCTTTAAAAAAGTTAACTAAAGAAGGCTTCTGGTTAACTTATGGAACTGAAGATTCAAAGACAATCAAAGATTAGATAGTATAGTAGCAACTTTAATTTCTGTCAATTTTAGAGCACCAAAAGTTGAAATTCTTTTCAATATGGAAAACAGTACTTGTAAAGTCTGTTTTTAAAAATTTTTGTTGTTGGACATAAAATGGACAGGGAAATAAAATATGAAAAATATATCTAAACTCAAGGTCTTTGGGAAATAATATTATAAATGCCTAATAAAGAAGGATTGGAAATCAACAAACTGCTATTGCCAAATACAGAATGATTTTGTTAAGTAGAATGACGATACTGATATGAATTAGGACACGTTCCCAGTAAGCTAGGTAACTGTGTACACATAGGCTTGTTCCAGCTCGAGATGCTGAGATCACTGTGAAGCTAGTTTCCTTCTTGACTTATTTGTGAACTTTAAAGGCGATGATTTTAAAATGTTTAAATTTGCTGTAGTCTGTTTTCTTTGGAGGTCACATTTGACTTAGAATTAAAGAAAATAAAATGACCCAAACATTGTGATAGCAATATTTTACAGCACGCTGAAACGCAATCCTTTTAAACCTGATGTTTTAATAACATTTACATGTCTCAATCCGATATTCACTTATGCAATAGACATTATTTTGGGCAATGAACATATCTACACTTGTCAAGGATAAGAATTTGGGCTGATTTTTGTGTATCGTCATCTGAGAAGATGGAGGCTTACCCATTCTAAGTGAATGCTAAAGCGTGAGGAGTTTTTGACAGAAAGGTGAAGAAAAGAAAACTTTTAACCCACACAAAAATTTATTCTCTGGAAAATCAAACTGCCATTAAAATCTCCTTGGATTAATAACTTTAACAGTTCTTATATTGTTTACAGAGAGGTCAGTGATTTTTTTACGTAATACAATTATACAAAAGGAAAAATGCACCGAGACAATCGGTGTATAGATAGTAGAAAAGTAGATAGGAGAATAAAATGCCACATATAGCACATTTTCAATTACATGAAAATGATTAGATATATGCTCATTCTATAAAATGGGTCGTTTCACACACGCATCTATTTTTGACCCCAAATGCAAATGAATATGTGACGATAGTACAACACTGTTGATAAACATAAAGACATTTATATATATTAATAAGATCCATTAATGGTGTAGAGTCACTAGAAAATATGTTGGAGACAACTGAAGACCAAGGGAAATGTTAATCAGCGGTGCATTTTCTTCAGGTTGTTTAATAGAGTTTTGCTCACAGAGCATTTAAACTTCATCACACTGTTATATCCATTATTAGAAAAATAAGTAAGAAAGCTCTGTAGAAACTATACTATTAAGGAAGCTCTTTGCCTCCAAAAAAAAAAAAAAAAAAAAAAAAAAAAAAAAAAAAAAAAAAAAAAAAAAAAAAAAAAAAAAAAAAAAAAAAAAAAAAAAAAAAAAAAAAAAAAAAAAAAAAAAAAAAAAGAAAAGAAAAGAAAGAAAGAAGAAAATAGGAAGAAAGGAAAGAAGCAAAGTAAGGGGATATTCAACATAAGATTCCACTAATTGAGTTTTCCATAAAAACACAAATCAAGAATATTGAGCAGTGGTGAACATCACGAGTTTTAGAAAAAGAATAGATCTTAATATTTATCAAGAACCTTAAAGCTCATACAATAATTGGTTCTTCCTCAAGACTAACTGAACTGAAAAGGAACATTGATAACACTTTCTTATTTCAAAATTCTAATAAAAACCCAGCCAAAGTCTGGCTGTCCTCTCTACTATAGTTTTAAAGATTCCTCAAAATTGTTGCCACTATATTTTCACCACAAAAGCAGAAATCATCTAATTAAAATTATGCAGAAACATTATAAATTAATTTTGTAATGCAAGCTACTACTGGAAATTTTCTCAAGTAAATTTAAAGTAATATTTATAATTGCAAAATACTGTTAGAAGTATCACCATTATATTTTAGCTGTGCTTCAAATAATTGTTTAAATATACATAAGTACTAAGCGAGCTGACTTATAGGCAAAAGCTGCCCTGGTTTCCCCTCACAAAACAAATGTGACATAATCACAGAATGTTGTAAATGTTTTCAGTATTTGTCCAGAAGGACCGCCCCAAAGAAAAACAAATGCCACCTGCTCCCTCCCTCCCAACACAAGCCTTCTATGACTCTATGGTCTTTACTTCAGTTTCCCTTTTCTGAAATCCTGCCCAGTTAGGTCAACATTTGACATTTTTAAAACCATTGCTTTTTAAGACTTCCTCACAAAATTTAAAAAAAAAAAAAAAGAAAGAAAGAAAGGATGTATAAGTGAGAGGGAGAAGATACCCAAAAGGAGGGAATTTAGGATAGGACATAACGTCCTACAATCTCACTTCTGGGAAGTTGGTTTCTACTCCGTTATGACTAGATCACCTGTAGGTATTTGGGTTACAGTCCCATGCCAGGGCTCTAAGATACTGTTCCGTTAGGCTTTCAGGGTTCTTTCTTCCTATGGGTGCTCATGTAGTACTCCCATCCGCCTTACTGAAGGTTAGGAAAAGGATCACTTCGGAGGACCTACCCCCAGGGTAGAAAGGGTCTGGTTGTTACTTGGAAACAATACATGTGGAGGAGGTGAGCACACTCAGAAACTGACAGATGAAGGGCTGGTAAGAGGCTCACAATCATCCCCCTTCAGCCAGATGTGAGGCAAGACAATCAGTCTCAGAGATACGGGGAAATTCCGACTTTCTCATTAAGCAAAATAGTTGCATTTAATATTAGCTGCACTGGATGTTAACTAGCTAGAGTTTAAATAAAAATTTCAAGGAAAAAATAATATTATCGCTTTAGATTTATGGAAATAAGCATTCTAGCAATATCTGAATATAGAAACAAACTTCAGAAAATTATTTTTTTCAGTGTATAATGGAGTATTATAGTTCATCTACTGGGTATTCATTTTTAAAAACAATGTGTCAGGTGGGAGATCACATGTTAAAGGAATAAACAGAAAGGTAGTAAGGGTGTTCTTTTTAAAGCAGTCTTGAATATTTAAAAGACAAGCTCAAACATCAAATACTAATTAGAATAATAAAGAAAAAGGTGAATAAGGAAAGGAAAGTAAACTAATAGGACAGACTGACAAACTGACATGGAAATAATATCAAATATCTTTGCAAAATGACTGCTACAGCGGTGACTTTGTTTGCAGTTATTTAGGAATTTTTATGTGTGTAAGGGTTGAGATTCTATAATGAAGTTATGCCAAACTTTCGTCAGATTCATACTCGTTTCCTTCTCTGCTCCCGACCCACACAACATTCCCAGTAGCGGAGGGAAGCACAATGATCACCAGAGTGACCACCCACCTCCAGTGAGTAATGAGCACCATGCTTTGCTCGCTCTAGTGGTGGGGAAAACCTGACTGGTCCTCCCACTGTCTGGTCCATGTGCTGAAGGGGAAAAACAAAAAAGTCAGGGTCTCACTTTTCAATAGATATTATTCGGCTTTGATGAACTCCAGTATTTGGTGTGAGTGTGCATGGATGCAAATGGGCAAAAGGGCAGGGAGGAAGAGAGAAGGAAGGATTGTAAAGAGAAACGTTATCTGTCTACATAGGGACAAAAAACAGCAAGCAAGACTCCTTTTTGATATGGGGCTCATAATTCCAGTCCATCACACACTTTCACGTTAAACTTGCATCATCCAGGTCTCGGGTTATAACCAGGCCAAACACAATACAGCAGCGGTTGTTCCAAAACAGCCAGTTCCACACCAGATCACTCCCAGTATTCAAATAACCGCCTTTTTCAGTGGGTCAATCACAGATCTTTGTCGGGGGAGAAAGATGTTTCCAAATGTAAAAGCTATCCATGAGAAGTATTCCACGAGAGGAGGTATGTCTACGTTTTAAATGAGGGAAGACAGAAACCCCGATGAACTGCACACAGAGTATTTATTTTTAGAGAAAGAGGAAGGCCTGAGCCTGCTGTAATAATTTGCTCTTTGAAATAAAAGATCCTTAGAGCAGAAAGAAGCAAGGAAATAGAGATCAGAGAAGAGGGGATAGGAACGTGTGGCTAGTGAGGAATCCAAGAATGAAGTTCATGTGATGAGTGTGAAGACAGGGAAGCCACAGACCACGATGCCCAAAGGCAACACACTTACTACAACAGGAATGGAAAATGCCACCATCTGCAGCTGTCACTATAAACTTACCTACAGGGCAGCCCGACTCCATTGAGAATACAGACAGATACTCGGCAAATAGCTCCTCAGACTCTCTCTGACTCCTATTTATCACTGTAAGGACAGCCTACAGGGGGCTATGTGAACCATAAACCAAAGCAATTTTCAGGAATCATAAGACCAATATAACAGAATTTATTATACCAGGGAACACTGAAAATGTTATGTTGGATGAGAATGTACAGGAACTCATAATTAAATATCACTTTTAATGTTTTTTTTTTAAACATTTTCCTTTTTAAGAAAGCACAAATAAAAGATCAATAGCACTAATGCCAGTCATAATCTCACTCTTATTTGTCACTTTTATAAATTTAATCTATGGACACTGAAACAATTCTATCAGTATTGAGCTCAATATTCTATACTGGGATATCTCACACAGAATCTCCTGGAAAGCTTAATAAAATGTAGATTTGTGGACTCCACTCCAGACCAAATGAAACAAACATCTCTGGAGGCGGGGCTTTGGAATACAAATTAAGTTCTTGAAATAATTCTTAAACACCATAGTTTGGGACATACTACATTTGCTTCAAGTTTTGAAAATATATTCCTTGTGTCTGTTCTTTAAGATCCAACTCAAGGGTAACCTTCTCCAGGAAGATTGTTCTGATCCCAAGCTGTACTCTACTAAATGCCTATCTTTCTTTGGCTGTCTTCCCACCTTAGAATGCAAGCTCCATGAGAGCAGAAAGACTTTGTCTCTCATACACTACCTCCGCGTCTGTAGCACTTGGAACAATACATGACACGTATATAGTAGGTACCCTTATAAATATATAAAATAAGGGAATAAATAAATCCATGCATTACATAAGATTCATAAAATTAAGACCTATATAACAGTATTATTGACTTCTTCTATAAGAAATTTAATTTGATTCTGTACTTATTATATGCCTACTATGAGCAAGGGGTACATAAAGATAGCAAGACAAGGCATTTACTGCTATTAAGGAAGAAAGAAATACATGTAATCCAGTTAAACCTTAATAAAAGGTATGTAAGAAACATAAATAAATTACAAGGAGAGCACAGAGGAAGACAGGGTCATTTCTCTCACCACTGAAAGGGGCAAGATACCTGCTAAAGGATACAAGATAGGTCCTTCACAGAAAGGTGATCAGATACAATTAAAATACCTTGGATTCCCAAAAGTAGTAGACAGGGAGCAGAACAAATTGTTTAGCATATTTTCAGAATGTAAGTATAGGCTAAATTTGTAGAGTAAATTAGTCTCCAAGTCTCTGGAAATAAAAAAAGTAATCTACAGAGTATTACACAGTAGTACCACTTGTATCCTGGGGCAGGGAGGGAGGGAGATCTCTGATCTTATTTTCTTCTTTGTCTTGTTTCTCTTTCCCAAGCTCTGATTTTTCTTTCTCTTTTTCTAGTTCTGCCATCCCATTAAAGTGGGTGGAATTACTGATAAATAACAATGTTGTCCTGTTTTTCTTGCAATTGGTACAGACGGGTACAATTGTAGTGTGTGTAGTATAAGTGTTAGAGTAATTTATACCTGGGTTCTAGTCTTAGTTCTACTATTTACTTACTGGATGACCTTGGACAAGTCTGCTTAACCCCAATGCTGTAGTTTCTTCATCTATAAAATTTAAAGATTATTTGCTTCATAGCGTTATTGTGATAATCACAATAATAAATTATTATGGTAGACCTTAATAAATTATAGCAGTTACCATCATTACTATTATACATTATTTTGTGGGCACAGATGATGTTTTAGAAGTTAATTTAAAAAGTGTTTCATTGTGTATTTAACTTTCTGCTCAATATTGAGTTTGGCCGGTGGGGATAATGATGGCTACCTCCAGTGTAGTCTGGAGTGTAGGGTGAACTGGGGGGTGGTGAATGGAGAAAGACAAGAAATAAAAACTTCTGGATGGTAACAATCAGTGTGATATAATGTAATGACCATCGGTGAGAAAAATCTCTATGAATCGGCCATCTAGTCCATGTAGGCAAATGGCAATTTTAGGCCAGTGGATTTTTGTTACTTCTTTTTATATCAGGAAAAAAAATTGTTCCTGATTACTGTTCTTACTTCATCTGAAACTTTAAATAGCCTCTCAGTTCACTTGAAAAGCTGTGATCTCATTTGGTCTCCATATTCATTTTAACACCCTCAATTCTATGACCTCTTATCCTTCGGATGCTGTCTTACCTTGCAATCATTGATTATGCTTCTGATTCACTTGCTAAGTAAATGAAAATAATGATGGTATATCAAGAAAATGATTTAACATGTAGCCCTGGGTATTGATTTGCACGAGGCTGGATGAAACCACCCTACCAGGCCCTACACTTAAACATGTGTGTACTAATCAAGGTAGCTTCAATATTTTCTTACTGGTTTCTACTTTTTAAAATTGTAGTTTGATTGACTATTTTTGTCACTAAATACATTACAGAGAATTCACAGAATGCATAGTAAGAAGACAAATAAATGGATTTCACACAAAATGTGGACAGTACAGAAGACACGAGAGTATAGAAGAAAGCTTCTGAAAGGTAAGATGATATTCTACTAAACAAATTCTTTTCTGATTTGAATACACTTTGTTTCCTGGGCAGTAATAAACAACTACATTTTGCAGCTCATTTGGGAGACAGATAAAGCCTGTAATTCCAGGCTCAGGAGCTCCCATGAATGCCAGTCAATTGCCATATTCGGACCATCTTATTTTATTATAAAACTTAGGGGACTTTAAGAGAAGAACAAGAAAGTGGGTTGTCTTTCTCAAGTTTCTGAGACAGCACCTGCTGCCCACTGGTGGGCCCCTATTTGCTGCAAATTGCTGAGATATAGGATTTTGCCTTTAAGCTTTCATGCAAATTTAAGCACACAAAAGAGCAGTAGTACTATCTTGTACATTAGCTTCAGTAGAGTGAAGTGGGTCTCTCGAGACCTATTTAATCTTTTTCTAAAAGAATAGACAAATTTTGGGGAGTAATTACTCTAAGTTGTGTCAATCCACAAGATAAAAAGATACATATTTTGCTGTGTGTGGAGGAGAATGGTAGCAAATAGCACCCAAAACCAAATATAATTTTTAGTAAATATATACAGGAGAAAAATAATCCATAAACTTGATAAATGGTTCTCTAATTAGTTATCTGAAAAAGCCAGGGCACCTTCACCTTTACGTGTGTGTGTGTGTGTGTGTGCGCACGTGTGCGTGTGTAGGCATGCGTGTGTAGGCATGCGTGTGTAGGCATGTGTGTGTATACAGATACACATACACATAAATTCATAATCTTTGAGGACTTGGCAGCTGGGGTGGAGGTAGGGTCCTTCTCGAAAACCTTTAAATCTGTTGATTAATTTTTAAGCCATATTGGATTTGATATCTATATCAGATAACCTCATAATGATATACCAAAGCACACACAGTTCTAGGTAGAGTCTGAAGAAAGCCAGATTTAGCAAATAACAGCGAGTTAGGTCTTTTCATCACCAAAGGAGAAAGTACTACATTGGTCTCATGATGTGACTATTGATTTGGCTTTGTTACAGCTACGAATAAGATTTAACTCTTTCCATTAGGAAGATCCCAGTTCTTAGCAATGCAGTCAGTTGTTTCAAAGCCAGTAAAGACCCTTGTTGCCTCAAATGCTTAAATCCAATTTCTCACTAAGGTCTACAACCCACCTTCAAATATCTTTCCATACTGTTGCTGAAAATAATGTATATGAGATATTTCACTATTTAATGCACATTCTAGCTTTATAACTTAACTAATTTATAAAAAACCTTGGAAAAAGTTCATTAGTGTAACAATATAAGAATGGGTTTTTTCTCTTTCATGTAACTCTGTAACATACGTTCTTAAACCTCATGTCACCCAATATAGCATCTGTAGGTTATCTTATAATTCGTGTATATGAGTGCATAGAGCTGCCATTTTTTAAACTAAAAAATATTAGTTCACGGTCTTTTTGGATTTCTTTTAAGGCCTTTCAGTAGAGCCAAGCTGAAGTAATAATGTCTATGCATGGTTTTGTTATCGTGGTAATAACAAGTCCTTGCTTACAATAATATATAGTGCTTATTTGGGACTAGGAATAATGGTATGCTGCTTTTTAGTAACTGGTAAATAGTATGTTTTTGTCTAGTTTAATTAGAAATTAGAGAAGAAAGAAAGTATTTTTCATATATATAAAACGTTCTATTTAATAAAGTATGTGCAAAAAATTATATACTGGGTAAGAAGCAAAATTAAAAAGAAAACAGCTTATAATATTCCTGATTAATAAGAGTTCCTAAATATAAAAACAACAAATGAAAATGCCTTGCCATTTAAAAAAATTAGCACATTATACAACTTTTACATACGTCAGAGAAATAAAGATCTTGTGACACTGTTCTGAGGAATCTTTACATTTATAAAAATCGAAGGCCTAATTTTGCAAATACAACTTTCAAGCTGTATGAGCAAATGTAACTTACATGAAAGGCACAGGATGATGTCACGTTGAAGAACGGATCTGTAAGTTTCATAAAATCTAGTCACAGGTCACTAGAAATTTCATAAGGAATCTCAGAACTGTTTTTAACGTGATGTTTTGATTCAAACTGAGAACTGGAGAGTCTTTAGATCACAAGTACAAATTGAAGTAAGACGGAAGAAGATTTAGAGAGAACAGTTTCTTATCAGAACGCTACCTGCTTTATGCGGTGTTGGTCACTCCATTCTCAGAGCAGATAATTAACATTTTCTTTAACTTGAGCTGTTTTCAATTTTCAACAGCTTATCTATTATATTTTTTTAGTTGGTAAAAAATGTATTTTCACATTACTACAATTTTAAAGAGTCAATTGTTGAAAGAAATTTTAAAGTAAAGTCCTGCTCTATTAGCTTCCTACATTGGAATACAAGAATACAGGAAGTGCTTTCAACAGAAAGTTACGTGGTTCTACAGTACAACCTGTCTAAAAGACTTGCAAGGGACCAGTCCAGGGACTGGGTCTCTTTGGATCAGGCGAAAGCAGAGGCAAATGAAGAAATGAGCTTTTTTTAAAAAAATAAATATTAAAAAAATTCCTTTATGAAAATGAACACTTGCTTGCACTTGAGATTGAGTGCCATTGAGAAGAACTGAGGCACAATGAAACTAAGTGCACAAAGGGAAACTATCTGAAATAAAACAATTTTCTATGTAATTGAAACCCTTCACCATAAGATGTGCCTCATGATTGAGCTGGACATGTACTTTTTCAGATTAAGAAACATTTCCAACACCGGGGATGAGTCAGTCAAAATATGTGTTTCCTGGTTAACATTTAAGGTGATCCTAAAAATGTCGCGACTAAAAATTCTGATTTAAAGAAAAAAAAAAATCACAGTTTTTATTATTTTTTCCCCCACGAAATTACTCTTTTGTTAAAGTAAACTTAACTTCAAACCAAAAGCATGTTCTTAAAGCTCTGGAGGACTGTTAACAATGATGATGCAAGTGTCTCATTTCCCCAAGAAGCTCTACCAGAGACACATTGTTTCTTCATTGATGTCAATGTTAGATGCTCTTTCCACAGACCTTAAAGCATTCGGGTAGAATGGTGAGGATGACGCTTCAGAGAACAGCTCTTGTAATGGTGACTAGGTAAAAATAGCAATGCTGCAATCAGAGATAATGCTGCCTCGGATTGTAATTGCTCAGTCATCCTATTTATCATGACTCTAGTAACGCATGCCATCTACACACTTGCTGTCCTTTCGACTCTTTCATTTCAGCCCAGTGATTGAGCTCCTCTTCGCCAGAGCTGTTGAGACCTAAAGAAATCCAGCCTATCATCTCTTTCCTTTTCATGCTGCGTTTGTTATACACAGACAGTATGAGTGTCACATCAGAAAGTTGAAATAGGGCCACTTGAAAAACAAAAGTTTCCTTGTATACTGGATTAGGCTGCCCTCTGCGGATGGAAGTCTTGCATTTGGACATCTCTTGACCCATGGAATTCAGGAGAGTTAATTTAACATACGTATCTACAGGAAAAAAAGAACAACATACCACAGATATCATTTGAAACAAACTCAAAACACCTTTCTTGTGACATCTGCTGAGAACATTGAGTCTTTATAAGGATATGGTGTATACCATGTTTAATGGAAATTCAATGAATTCCATTTTGATGTAGATGCTTATAAAATGTGACAAGGACAGAGAATGCAAATCTTTTGTGGGTCATAATATCTCAACCTCACTATTTCTACATCATAGTTAGAATTTAAAGGTATACCTCATAATCCTTCCTCCTCACCCTCCCACCCCCAATCCTTGACCTCCCACTACCACCCCTGCCCAATTCCATCCCCATTTAGCTTCACTAAGCAGGACATCATAGCATTAATAAACACTTAGCAAGCTCAATTAGCCACAACACTGTAAAGCATTCCACTGTGTTTTCAGAGAAAAAGAATAAACAAACAAATAGAAATGAAGGCAAATGGTAAAGAGGAAAAGAAGACAAGAATGCAAAGATGACATCATAACAGCTTAGGATGAAATGTCAAAAAAATCTCTGCATGGATGTGGTTTTTAAATATATTTTAAAAACATCTGAAAGGGCCAAAATGAAGCCAAATGCATTAAGGGCTCAAAGTTTAGCAAATCAAGTAAAACTTTCTCCTGGTTTCATGCAAGAATACATTTAATGTGCTTTTTGGATTGTTAAAATAAATACTACAGGATTTTTTTTTTTGGCAGAATTTAGTGTGAAATTTAAAGTATGGTATTCTTAACTGTTTTCATGAATTACAAAAAAAATTGATGTGATGTTTAGTGTACAGAGTGAAACATAACAGTTCATTGCCTGATTATTTTTGGAGATAAACCCTCTCTTCAAACAACTGTGTTTTCCGGTTCTTTAGACTCATGCAAATGATCTTCAGCATGGTGATCCATCATGTGTACTTCATATCAAAATTTCAATTAATTTTAATGAAAATTTCAATATTTCTTATTAAATATCTAATGTATGAATCAAAATACAGTACATGAAAAATAAAACCTTTAATTTAAAAAGTTTTGCTTATTTTTACATACTCTGAATACCATCATCCATAATCAGAGATAAATTCTAAGTTAGTTTTATTTAAAGTACCACAGATAATAAATGTGCATTTTTTTTGGAAACCAACATGGTGGACAGCTTCACTGCTGGCAAGTTTTAGGGTATTTTGTTTTTGCATGAAAAGACAACATCCAATTAGCCTCTACAGGAACTCACCTCGGATTATATAAACCTGTCCACCTATCAAGTGTTTTAGACAACAGAACAGTCCATCTGACAACAGGGGGTGGAAAGCAGTAAAAGAAATAATGACCAGATGTCAATTGTTGGGTGAAAGAGGGTCAAAGGTTAGAATTAAAGAGGAAACACTGTTCACTGGAGTTGGAAGAACACAAAACTTTAGCATTTTAATTCAGGTAGAGGGGTTGAACAAAGGGGTTGTTGGGTAAATTTCATGGAATGCGAATTTTTAAGGTCATTGTGTAATCTTAAACAAAAATTACACTGTTTTAAAGGGGGAACATCTTTATAATGATATCCTCTTGGTCTAAAGCACATTGAACATAGAATCATGCAAATTATTAGACTATATAAGAGACTGAATAAAAGTCATTATATAACTATTATACTAAGTTTTGAAGTCTATCCATGCAATATTAAATATTTCAAATGCTTCTATTGCTTTCAATAGAATTGAACTTAAAAAATTAAGTCAAACAAAATAAAATAGGACTATCAAAATTTTTGCTCTTGAATGTTCCCATGGTTTCTTTGGATTTTTCAGTTGATAACACAGTTTAAAGCCTAGAATTAGGCATATATGAAGGGTCAAATCTTATATAACAAAAACAGTATAAGACAGACTGATAAAACTGTATTCTATTTTACTTTATAAATACTCCACTTCAATTAATTTTCATGTTAACTTCTATTTACCTACTAGCTGCCTCCCAGCGGACACCGTTAGCCACCCTGATACTGAAGATCTGATTCTAAAATAATGGTAATTTCTCCAACTTGCTCTTTAACCTGAAAACACCTACTCTAAATTGCAAATGCTAATCTCTCAAACCGTTTATTATCCACCCTGCCTCCACCCCCTCTCTTCATTTTAGTTCTAGTTTCTCTGTTTCTGTCAGAGTGGTTACAAGCAAGGACAGAAAGGCAAGCATATCATTCCATTCTGCTAGCTTTTAGCATCTCAAGTTAAATATTTGTTCAAAAATTAAACTGTTAGCTAAAGCAGGAATGGCAAGCTGAGAGCTGCTGGCGGGATGTGACCCCACATGATATTTTGTTTATCCGTTACAGTGTTCAGAAGTTTTGAATCTGAGTGTCTTGAGGCAGGGTGTATGCACGCCTGCAATTTGTCACTGCCTCATGCTCTTTATCTTTCACCTGCCAAGTCTGTTCATTTAAGTAACTTCCCAGGCCATTTGAGTTTGCATTCTAAGTATGTATCAATAAAGAGAACAAAGGTCCCACTTCCAAAGCTGTTTATTCTAGTAATTGCTTCTTTCCTCCCTCTGAATTTTTCCTTCTGAAAGGAGAAAGGGGACAATAATAATTCCATCCTTCTTTTATGCACCTTTGCCTGATTAGAGTCTCACAGTTACCCTGTGACAGATACAACCTCAACTTTACATACGAGGAAACAGACTCAGGGGAGTTAGGTTACTCATCCAAGGTTAGAAAAATACACATAATTTTGGCCTTCTGATTTTTAATTCAGGAATACATATATTTCCTAATACCTATAAGAAGCAAGGTTTCCATTATTACTTAGGGAAAACCAAATATATTTTTGTGACTTTTCACTTGAATCAAAAAGACAATGTGGAGGACATCTGGAGGTAAATGAATTAATTTAATTCAAGGGAGGAAAAAGTTTCCCTTCCAATAACTATTTGAGACTCAGAGCAAAAGATTCTGTGAGAAATCTTTGAGCAAACTTAAGGTGGCCAATACTATCCAAGATTTCCTTTCAAATTTTGAGCTTAGGGCACTAACAGCCTTAATTTCAGAGAAGTATAAAGAAGCTGTTATGTTCCCAACTTATTTCCACAGATATTGACAAACGGTTTTGGAGATCTACTGAGGGACAATCTCTCTGCGCTCCCATAATTGCCTCCATCCTCAGGAGCAGGAAGAGGGATAAGGAGGGAGGAGTGACAGGCATATAGACCAGGGCACAGGTACGCCATCTTGCTTTCCTCTCCTTGCACCTAGGGGAAATATCAAACTATTCCTTATTTTGTTTGTCCTGGTAAAGGCAAAGTCAAGCCATTTAAGAAAAGACTCTGCTGGCAGTACTAATTTATAATATTAAAGGAGAAAAAATGTGAAGAAACAGTTTCTTCTTAAATTCTTAACAGAGAAAAGAGAAAAACTACAGAATTACTGCATTAGTTCATAGTACTGCATGCAGACAGAAAATACCACATCATTCTTCTGTTGATACCAATAGCTCTACATATTCCTGACCATATCTGTGGAATAGGACTAACTTTAAAAAATCCTGTAACTTTTTCTACCATTGGAAGATAATGGCTATGATAGGGGTAATTTATTCGGCAGATACTATGAAAAATTAAAAGTCTTGTCACCTTACAATTAATACTTTGAATTTCAAATTTTTCTACTTCCCAAATGACTGGAAATAGAAAACATGAAACAGATTAGCTGATGATTATACCATTTCATTTTGATCGGTTCAGACTAAATGATAGGATTGAGGCCCCTAACACTGAGAGTCCCATAAGTACAGAAAACATAAGCATTAAAAAAAATTTTTTTTTCACTCACTGGGTGGTCTGTTTGCTGCCAAATTTTTGAAGTGGCTGCCTTTTATCACTTCAGCTGATAGTCTTCCAGTGGTGGCATTATAAAGCAGGCCAATGAGAATTTCTGGAACGGAGCCATGTTCAAGAGACTGACATGAGGATGTACTTTCACTACAGGACATTTCTGACACGCTCATTTGGGAATCACAGCCCTGCAATCAAGAATGAAGTCTTTATAGTATTTTGTAAAAGCGATATATTAAGAGATACATTGTAAATGCTGTGTTATTGGAATTAGGTAAATCACAATAAAGACAAGAGCTGCAGGCAAAATTCCCAAAGCACTAAATTAGATATGTTGTTCTTAGTGTATTTTAGTCCCTGGATCTCTTTTCATTATACAGCAGTCAAAGAAATAATAAGATATGAGAAGATTTCATAAATCTCTACACATTTGTATACAAATCAGAGAGGATAAATTTCTTAAACTCATAGGTGCAATTACAATAAGTGTAAATGTCTTCACTGTGTTTTTAATGATGAAGATTGGTAAACTCTGATTAAATAAACAAGACAAAACTATCTGCTATTTATAAGTCAGTACGTAGAATACTGAGAAACAGGAAGTTGAAAAGGATGGGATATTATTTATTATGCAAATAATAACCAAAAGAAAATTGTAGCTACAATAATACCAGTCAAGTTTAGCTTTAAGGCAATAACCATTACTAGAGACGAAGAGGTAAACTTAGTTTGAACTTTTAATTTACCAGAAAGATAAAATACCTCTGAATTTGCATGTATTTAGTAACATGGGCTCAAAATATAGGAAGCAGAAATTGCCGGAACCAGAAAGAGAAACAGGCAAATCTACAACCATTAGTTGACTAATGGGGGGATGACATTAGCATATTTTCTTTCTGTAACAGACCAGACAAATAAATAGAGTAAATATGTAGAAGATTCGAATATCACAATAAGCAAAACTGACTTAATGGTAATATGTAGAGCACCATACCCCACAACTATGAAATACACATCTTCTCAAGCACATAGTGGTATTTTCATAAAACTATTCACAAAAATAAAGCAAATAGCAAAGATTTTCAAATGGCAAAAATCATTCAGAATAGGTCTTTTAATCAGCTAGAAATCAAAACTAGCTTCTAGTAAAGAAAACAATCCCTATATATTTGGAAATACTAATGGTAACTAAATGATAATGAAAACAAACGATCTGAAAAGAGTAATAAAAATAGATAAATGTTAGAGAGTCCAATTTAAGAAGAGAAGGCATGAGTAACAAATATCAGGAATGAAAAAGGAGTCATCACTACGTATGCTATAGACTACAAAAACATAAAAGGATAGTAAAAACAACTTTCTTCCAACACATTTGAAATTCTGATGAAATGGACAGATTCCTAGAAAACTGCAACTAGCGAAGATGCACACAAGAAGAAATAGAATATCTGAACAGGGTTACTGAAGAGATTTAATTCATAATTGAAAACCTTTCCAAAACAAACAAAATATAAAACCAAAAAACTTCAGCTAGAGGGCTTCACTGGTGAATTCTAACCCACTGAGCCACCCAGGCACCCCTTCACTGGTGAATTCTAATGAATACTGCTAGTCTTACGAACACTCTTCCAGATAGTAGGGAAAGAGGAAACACTCTCCAATTTACTTTAAGAATCTAGCCAAAGCCTGATGACATTATAAAAAAAATTACAGAATTTTCTTATTCATGAGCTTCGATTTAAAACCCTAAATTAAATGACTGGCAAGCCAAATCTAGTAATGTGTAACATCATACTTAAAAGAAAATTTTTTGAATGTTTCCCCTCTGAAATTGGGGATGTGACAAATGGTGCCAACTATTACTACTTCTAATCAATACTGCAGTGGCAATTCCAGCTAGTGAAAGTCCTAGCCTTACTAAATGCAATGCAATGCAATGCAATGCAATGCAATGCAATGCAATAAAATAAAATGTATAATGATTTGGAAGGGAAGGAGATAAGACTGTACTTATGTGTAGGTTATGTAATTAGGTACAAAAGAAATCTAAACAAGTCCTCAGATGAATTACAATTGCATACAAAGGTAAAACTTTTAAGTCCATACATTGCTATACATCAGCAATAAATCTGGACATAAAATTTATTCAAAAATAGCATTTAGGGGTGTCTGGCTGGCTTAGTTGATAGAGTGTACGACTCCAGATCTCAGGGTTGTGAGTTCAAGCCCCGGGCTGGGTGTGGATCCAACTTAAAATAAAAATTGAAAAAAAAATTTAAATTAGCATTTATTAGAGCATAAGATATCAAATATCTAGGAATAAATGTACAAATGATACCTGAGGTCTTTACATAGAAAACTATGAATAGGGGTAAACTGAGAAGTGCTATACAGATATACTATGGTAATGTATCAGAAAGCCCAATTTTGTAACATTCTCTCCAAACTAGTCCAAGGATTAAATGCAGTAACAGTCAAAATCTCAACAGTCGGAATCTCAACGGGTTTCTCTGTGGAGCCTGACAGGCTAATTCCGAAGTGCTCGTGGTCTATACATACAACGCAGTACTATTCAGCCTTAAAAAAAGAAAGAAATCCTGCCATATGTGACAACATGGTTGAACCTGGAGGACGTGATGCTGAGTGAAATAAGCCAGGCACAGACAAATACTGCATGATTCCACTTATATGAGATCTCTAAAATAGCCACACTCCCAGAAGCAGAGAGCAGAATGTTGGCTGCCAAAGGGTGGGGGTAGGGGAAAATGGGGAGTTTCTGTTCAAGGAGTATATGGTTACAGTTATATAAGATGAATAAGTTCTAGAGATCTGCTGTACAGTGTGTGCCTATAATTAATAATATTGTATTTTACACTAAGACATTTGTTAAAGAATAGACATCATGTTCAATGTTCTTACCACAATAAAATAAAATGAAATAAAAAAAACAGTAGAATGCCCTGTTCTACTTAGTATCAAAATTTATCACAAAGTTACATTATTTAAGACAATGTGACAGAAACAATGTAAAATACACTAACAGAATAGAAAGTCCACAAATTAACCTAGGTGTAACAGACACTTAATGTACAACAAGGGTGGAACCACAAAGCAGTGGGGAAAGGATTATCTTTTTAATGAATAATGCTAAGACAAGTGGTTGTCCATCCAGAAATAAATGAAAATCAACCCCTACCTCAAAACATACCAAAAGTCAATTCTGAATTTAAATATAAAAAGCAAAATGATAAATTCATAGGTTAACACTGGGGATTATATTCATGATCTCAGGGTAGAGAAAGACTTCTTAAAAGGGACAGAAAAGTATTAATCATAAAGGAAACCTTGGTGGGGCACCTGGGTGACTCACTAGGTTAAAGCCTCTGCCTTCGGCTCTGGTCATGAGCCCAGCATCCTGGGATCAAGCCCTACATCGGGCTCTCTCCTTAGTGGGGAGCCTGCTTCCCCCTTTCTCTCTGCCTGCCTCTTTGTCTACTTGTGATCTCTGTCTGTCAAGTAAATAAATAAAATCTTAAAAAAAAAAAAAAGAAAAGCTTGGTGAATCTGAAAACATTAAAATTAAGAATTTCTGAGCTTCAGCAGAATCTTTAGGATGGTGAAAAGGCAAACAACTGGGTGTGAGAGAGGTCTACAACACATATATTGCAATCAGCTCAAATCCAGAATATGTAAAGAACACTTAGAAATCAAATAAGAAAAAGACAACACAATATAAAAAGTGCCAGATACTTGAACCAGCAACTTTATAGAATAGCCAATAAATATATGAAATGTTGTTCAACTTCATTAGTAATGAGGGAAATGGAAATGCAGGTATGTAGGTATCCTTACACAACAGGCAGGCTGAAACAATTGTGTGGCTAGGACACAGAGCAATGGGAACGTGCATGGGCCCTCTGGTGGTAAAGCAATATGGTTTTTAAAAATGTTAAAAAACACACATACATTATGACCTGCCAGTATATACCTATCAGAAATATGTGCAATGTTGGGGCGCCTGGGTGGCTCAGTGGGTTAAAGGCTCTGCTTTCAGCTCAGGTCATGATCCCAGGGTCCTGGGATCGAGCCCCACATTGGGTTCTCTGCTCCACGGAGAGCCTGCTTCCTCCTCTCTCTTCCTGCCTGCCTCTCTTGCCTACTTGTGGTCTCTGTCAAATAAATAAAAATAAAATCTTAAAAAAAAAAAAAAAGAAAGAAATATGTGCAATGTTTATCAAAAGACATACAAAAGAATGTCCATAGCAGCTTTGTTTCCAAGAGCCCCAGAGAGCAGAATGGATAAATAATTTTGGGTGAGTTCATATAATACAGCAGTGATACTGTACACACTCCACAGCAATGAAAACTATTTAGAACTACATTTACAGACATGACTTGAGCGAAAAATGTTGAACCTAAAAGGATACTCGGCTGTATTAACTCCATTTATGTCAATTTCAAAGAGAGCAACCACAGAAAAACCCCAAACTAAAATCCAAAGACCAGAGAGAACTAAACCATAGTATTTCAAATGCATGAATAGGTGGTAAAACTGTAAATCAAGCAAGAAAGGGATCAATGTAAAAGTCAAAACTGTGGTTAACTCTAGGGGTGGGGAGAGAAGGTACAGTGATTGGGAAGGGCATGATGGGGGTGTCTGGGGGTATTGGTAACATTTTGTTTCTTGACCTGGATTGTGGTTACATGGGTTGTACTTTTTTTGTTTTTCATACTTTTTCTTTCTTTCTTTTTTTAAAAAAAATATTTTATTTATTTATTTGAGAGAGAGAGAAGGCACAAACAGGGGAAGTGACCTAGGGAGAGGGAGAAGCAGATGGCCTGCGGAGCTGGGAGCCCGATGTGAGACTCGATCCCAGGACCCCGGGGATTATGACCTGAGGCAGATGCTTAACAAACAGCCACCCAGGTGCCCCTGTTTTGCATACTTTTCTAATGTGTACTGGATTTCAAAAGATAAAAGGTTTACTGAAGGGATTACCTAATACCAGGATACAATATAAACACAAATTAATGTATGGTGATAAAAAGAAATATAGAACTTTCTCTGGAGATTCCTAAGGGAATTATCTCCACGAGTTTAAAAAAAAGATGATGACACTATCTTCTAAATGCATTTTTAGATTTAAAACATTTTAGATGTAGATTTTTCAAATTAAAAAAAGTCTAAAAATGTTTTCTACAAATCTTTGCATTTACGGTTGGCTTTATAAGTGATTAAGGATAATTAATGTATACCTGGGAATAGAATTAACCCCCTGGACTAGTATTCAGAGAATACTCTTGTATATTCAGATCTAATTCTAAATCACAGAGGAGAAAGCCAAAAGGAATACACATCTTATATTTCTAAATCATGGGTACACAAAACACATAGTTTGGTATGTTTTCATGACAGTTGGAGGAGAAAACATAATTTTAGTAAGTTTCAATTAGGATATATCATCACTTATGAAAATAGTGTCAAAAACATGCTCAGGCACATTTGGTGCATTTGCTACATTAGGTTATTATACTACAGCAGCATCTGTTAGGATATTGTGGAATACATTTTTCATAATATAGTATTTTTCACATTAACCTACTGTCAGATAATAACACGGGAATCTAATATTTTCTTATGAACACAGAGGTCATAGTGCTAATTTTGAGCCACAAAGCGATGTACCAAAAAAGTCCTGGGAAAGACCTTTCTTGCTTCTGAGGAAAATAGCCAACTTCTGTCCTCACTTCACTGCTGCAAAAAATGTCCTTGTCTCTGAGCCCAACAAAAAAGCAAGAGTGATAAGATCCTTGATGATCACATTCTATTTCAGGAAGCCCTGCTGAAATATAGTAGTGTTTAAGAGAAAAACAAAACACCAAAACACGAAACACGAAAACACTATTGTCTAAAGGAATTCATGGTGAATTTCTCTGGCCCCTTAGAAAAAGTGCCCAGCTCATGTCCTTCCCACAGTACTGGTGTAACGCCCCTCCAAGGCTGGCATGGGTGTGGCATTCCAAGGAGATAGGAGAGCACAACAGAAACAGTGTGGAATAACTATATAAATAGATTAACGGTAGGAAAGGCAAATTAAATACAGATCCTAGATACCCCAGTGGCGTCTTTCCTCTGACTTCCTCAGGGCATGCTGATCCATTCGGTGTAAACTCGGGAATGTCTCCTCTCTCTGCAGACCCCATCATTAATTTGTAACTGGGGCTTGCCTAGGTTGCAGTAACTGCAGGTGATTAATCCAAAGTCAAACAAATCCCAATCATAATTAGGTCTACTTAAAGGAATAGTCCCACAGGCTTCCCAAAGTAAAAGTGTATTTTCTTTCCATCTAACATAGTCTTTTTTTTCTTTTTTCTTTTTAATATTTCCTTTCCTCCCTCCTGAGTTCTCTGCCCTAGGGTGGAGGATTATAAGCAATTCTGTGAAAGTAGAAAGAAGTCTACTGAATTTTTCAGAGAAATTAGTAAACTCGATATAATGTTTACCATAAGCAGACTTTGTGGTTATGACACCCACTCCATGTCCTTAATTGTACTAATAGGTTAAAATTTGGTGGTGGGAACTTGCAAATAGAGAGGAAAAAACCCATAAGATTAAAAATATGACATAATTCCTATTAAGGAAATGTGCTGGGCTCTTTATTAATACTAAATTGATTCTACCTTACTTGTAACCACTTAGAGTCAGTATTTTTAAGGTGAAACTGCTGAGCTGTGCAATGATAATTACTATAAATTTGAATAGTTTGTTGAATTTATTTTCACTGTGGCTGGAAGATATTCTCTGGTTTTTAATGTAATTTACACATGAAATGCTTTTTTACGCTTTCCTGGAAACAGGGCAACGAGGACGCAGAAGGTACTGCAGCATGACAAGAGGGAGGTCACCTGCTGCGGTGTTGGAACTGCCACAATGGCGTCATCGTCTCCTTTCCTCGGGGCCCTTTCCCAGCCCCAAGGTCTCAACTGCTAACAGCTGGGGAAGGAAGAGATAACCAGAGGCCATTTCAGGGAAGAGAAAGCAAGAACAGCATAACTGTTCCAAATCGTGCCGCACTCCGACCCCAGTCCAGGGTGAAGGAGAAGCATTCTGTGTCTGAGTAGGGTTAGAGCTACTGAGTGACCCCAAAGGATAACTAATAAGGGAGCTAGGCATGGGTGGAGAGCTTAAATTTCAAGTAGTGTTGGAAGTGGGATCCTTTCCGTTGCCTGTGACAGAACCGCCGGCTTCCACTAGCTTAAGCAGCTCAAGGGAGTGCATTGGCTTCTGTAAGCAACAGCAAGTGAGGAGGAGCCTCAGGGACTCACCGACCCACATCTTAACCCAGGTCTCTAGAAATGAGTTTTCCTTGTCCATTTTGCGGGTGTGTTTCCCAAATTTGGCTTTATTCCCAGGTAGACTCTTCCCTCCTAGTTGCCAGATCATTTTCAGCAGTTCTGAGTGCTGTAGGAAAGAGGGAGACAGCATGCTGACCCCTTCAAGCAAAACTCCAGAACTTACGAGTCAGGACCCATGAGATTTAATTCTGGGGCTTTGGGATAAAGTCACCTCATCAGAAGCACAGGGACAGCTTGGTCTCCCAAGCAAAATCTGGAAACTGCGGCTACAAGGGGAAGGTATGGATGCTAGGTCGGGTGGCCCTCTGTGAGGACGACCACCCACGTTACTGAGGGGCTACTCGTGGGGCTGCTCTTGTGCTGTGACTACCTCCCTCATGGTCTTTGCTAGGTTGGCTCTGCAGCCATCAGCCTCGCAAGAGCCAGGGAGGAGGAAAGGAAAGCTCAGTGGAAGGGATGGTTAGTCCGCTCCAGCAGAACAGCTCTGCCATTCACATTGGGTAATGGAGAGTGAAAGAAAAAGTAGTAAACTCTCGCTTTCTCTTTCACAAAGTTTTTTTGATATTAACACTGAAAACTTACTGCACTGATAAGCTTAAGATATAAGGAAAATTAATTGTAAAACAAAAAGAAACAAAATATTTTATATTATCAATATTGCACTACAGTATCATGTAGAAATGGTCACACAAAACTGCTTCGATTAAGATGTATATATAGGTATATACGTGTATGCACATAAATGCATGTTATTTTGCTTGCTGTGTTCAATAAGAACAATTCAATTTGAGATTCTTGTATATACGTGTGTAAGACTGGCTTATGAAGTTCATAGATTTTTCTCATGCTCTCTAGTAACTCCTATGCCGTATATACTACTTCAAAGGGTGCAAAGGAAAAGTACTCAGCTTCTCTTTGAGACTTGTATAATTTTGACACCGACTAGACAAGAAGAACATAAGAAAATTATAAGCCAATCTCACTTATAAACATATGCAGAAATCCCAAATTAGACATTGTTAAGTTGAATTCAACAAAAATATACTTATGCACATATACATATGTAATTATATACATATATACATACACATATATGTTTTTCATCAAATAGGCATTATTCTGGGAGAGTTATTTGTGCATTGGAGTTGGGTAAAACTTGCCTCTGAAGTTCAACCATCTTTTTTTTCTTTTTTTTAATGAGAATCTTTCTGACTGCTGATTGAATTTCTTAATGATATTAAGTCTTTTCATGTTTTCTATGATCCCTAAATCACTTCTTAAGAATTTGCATTTTTCAAGAAAATTGCTCATTCCAAAAAGTTTTCACGTTTGTTTTCCTAGTTATTCTCCTTATGATTTTAAAATTTCCACAAGGGGCACCTGAGTGGTTCAGTCAGTTAAGTGCCTAACTCTTGACTGAGAAGGAAGGAAATAATAAAGATTAGAGTAGAAATAAATGATAAAGAAATAGTCCATATATACGATGGGTGGCTGCCTGGGTGGCTCAGTCGGTTAAGCAGCTGCTTAAGCTGGTTAAGGCCTCTGCCTTCAGCTCAGGTCATGATCCCAAGGTCTTGGGATCGAGCCCCGCATTGGGCTCCCTGCTCAGTGAGGAGTCTGCTTCTCCCTCTCCCTGCCGCCGCTCTGCCTACTTGTGCTCTCTAAGAAAAAAAAAAAGAAAGAAAAGAAACAATAGAACAGGTCTTTGAAACCAGGAGCTGGTTCTTTGAAAAAAATGAATAAAATTGATAAACCTCTAGCCAGACTTATCAAGAAGAAAAGAAAAGCACCCAAATAAATAAAATCACAAACAGAGGAGAAATAACATCCAATACCACAGAAATACAATTATGAGAATATTATGAAAAATTACATGCCAACAAATTTGACAACCTAGAAGAAACAGATAAATTCCTAGAAACATATAAACTACCAGAACTGAAATAGGAAGAAATAGAAAACTTGAAGAGACTGATAATGAGCAAAGTAATGAATCAGTAATCAAAAACTCCAATAAACAAAAGTCCAGGACCAGATGGCCTCGCAGGCAAATTCTACCAAACATTTAAAGAAGAGTTAATACCCATTTTTCTCAAACTATTCCAAAACAACAGAAAAGAAAGGAAAACTTCCAAAATAATTCTGTAAGGACAGCATCACCCTGATACCAAAAGCAGATAAAGACAGTACTTAAAAAGAGAATGACAGGCCAATATCCCTGATGAACACAGAAGCAAAAATTCTCAAGAAAGATGGGATCGGGAGGGAGACAAACCATACGAGACTCTTAATCTCACAAAACAAACTGAGGGTTGGTGGAGGGTAGGGGGTAGGGTTACGGTGGCTGGGTTAGGGACATTGGGGAGGCAGTATGTACTACGGTGAGTGCTGTGAAATGTGTAAGCCTGCTGATTCACAGACCTGTACCTCTGGGGCAAATAATACATTATAAGTTAATAAAAATAATTAAAAAAAAGAAAATAATAGCAAACTGAATCCAACAATACATTAAAAAATTTATTCGCCATGATCAAGTGGGATTTATTCCTGGGTTGCAAGAGTGGTTCAATATTTGCAAATGAATCAACATGATAAATCAAATAAATAAAAGAAAGGATAAGAATCATATGATCATTTCAATATACTCAGAAAAAGCACTTGACAAAGTACAACATCCGTTCATGATAAAAACCCTCAATAAAGGAGCTTTTCAGGGAGGTACCTCAATATAATAAAGGCCACCTATGAAAAACCCACAGCTAATATGACCCTCAATGGGGAAAAAGAGCTTTTCCTGTATGGTCAGAAACAGGACAGGATGTCCATTCTCACCACTTTTATTCAACATAGTACTGGAAGTCCTACCCATTGCAATCAGACAACAAAAAGAAGTAAAAGGCATTTAATCAGTAAGGAAGAAATAAAACTCACTACTTGTAGATGACTTGTTACCATATATTGAAAACCTGAAAGACTTCACCAAAAAACTGCTAGAACTTATAAACAAATTCAGTAAAGTTGCAGGATACAAAATCAATGTACAGAAATCTGTTACATTTCTATACACCAATAATGAAGCAGCAGAAAAAGAAATTAAGGAATCAATCCCATTTATTATTGCTCTGAAAACAGTAAGATACCTAGGAATAAACCTAACCAAAGGTGTATTCTGTACTCTGAAAACTATAAAACACTGATGAAAGAAATTGAAGATGACATGAGAAATGGAAAGACATGCTCATGGATTGGAGTAACAAATATTGTTAAAATGTCTACACTACCAAAAGCAACGTACATATTTAACCCAATTCTTTTTTTAAAATTTCTTATTTTTTTAAAAAAATTATTTATTTTTAAAATTTCTTTTCAGTGTTCCAGAATTCATTGTTTATGTACCACACCCAGTGCTCCATGCAATACGTGCCTTCTATAATACCCACCACCAGGCTCACCCAACCTCCCACCCCCTCCCTTCAAAACCCCTCAGATTGTTTTTCAGAGTCCACGGTGTCTCATGATTCGTCTTCCCCTCCAATTTCCCCCAAGTCCCTTTTCCTCTCCATCTCCCCATGTCCTCTGTATTATTCCTTAGGCTTCACAAATAAGCAAAACCATATGATAATTGACTCTCTCTGCTTGACTTATTTCACTCAGCATAATCTCTTCCAGTCCCATCCACGTTGACACAAAAGTTGGATATCATCCTTTCTGATGGAGGCATAATACTCCATAGTATATATGGACCACATCTTCCTTATCCATTCATCCGTTGAAGGGCATCTTGATTCTTTCCAGTTTGGTGACTGTGGCCATTTCTGCTATGAACATTGGGATATAGATGGCCCTTCTTTTCACTACATCTGTATCTTTGGGGTAAATACCCAATAGTGCAATTGCAGGGTCACAGGGAAGCTCTATTTTTAATTTCTTAAGGAATCTCCACACTGTTTTCCAAAGTGGCTGCACCAACTTGCATTCCCACCAACAGTGTAAGAGGGTTCCCCTTTCTCCACATCCTCTCCAACACATGTTGTTTACTGTCTTATTTAACCCAATTCTTATCAAAATACCAAAGCAATTTTCACAGAACTAGAACCAACAATCTTAAAATTTGTATGGACCCACAAAAAACCCAGAATAGCCAAAGCAATCTTGAAGAAAAGAAAAGAAAAAGCTGGATGCATAACATTTCCAGACTTCAAGTGATATTACAAAGCTGTAGTAATCAGAATAGTATGGTACCGGCACAAAAACAGACACATAGATCAACAGAACAGAATAGAAAACCCAGAAACGAACCCACAATTACATATGGTCAATTAATCTACGATAAAACAGAAAAGAATATCCAATGGGAAAAAGAATGTCTCTTCAGCAAATGGTGTCGGGAAACTGGACAGCAACATGCAAAAGAATGAAACCGGACTACTTTCTAACACCATACACAAAAATAAGTTCAAAATGGATGAAAGAAAGATCTAAATGTGAAGCCATCAAAATCCTAGAAGAGAACACAGGCAGCAACTGCTTTCTAGGCAGGTCTCCTGAGGCAAGGGAAACAAAATAAAAAATAAATTACTAGGACTTCATTAAAATAAAAGCTTCTGCACAGCAAAGGAAATAATCAACAAAACTAAAAAAGGCAACCTGTGGAATGGGAGAAGATATTTGCAAATGATGTATATGATAAAGGGTTAGTATCCAAAACATATTAAAAAAACTTATAAAAATCAACACCAAAAATCCCGAGTAAAAAACTTCAATTAAAGGTAGGCAGAAGAACAGAAATCAGTTGCATTTCTCTACACCAGCAAGACAGAAGAAAGAGAAATTAAGGAGTCAATCCCATTTACAATTGCACCCAAAACTCTAAGATACCTAGGAATAAACCTAACCAAAGAGGGTAAGAATCTATATTCAGAAAACTATAAAGTACTCATGAAAGAAATTGAGGAAGACACAAAGAAATGGAAAAATGTTCCATGATCCTGGATTGGAAGAACAAATATTGTGAAAATGTCTATGCTACCTAAAGCAATCTACACATTTAATGCAATCCCTATCAAAATCCCACCCATTTTTTTCAAAGAAATGGAACAAATAATCCTAAAAATTATATAGAACCAGAAAAGACCTTG